>PVKA01022471.1:0-37066 GCA_004027165.1 Ctenomys sociabilis | reverse complement strand
TTAAAAATGATTTAACTGAGTTTCACATTGAAAAACTTTCAGGGGAGATTATTTTTTTCCCTCTCTTACACCCATTTAAGTTTTCTTCTAACTTGTGTGCTCACACAAGCCCCTCAGTGTTGTAATCCTTTCCCTCCATTCTTTAAACCCAGTTGAGAAAGCCTACTAACATCCCAAAGCACATGCTTACTTCCTTTCTCATTTGAACTGAAGCCGCCAGGTGAGGTCTGAGCATTGCCTACGCACGCCGCGTCCATTCCAGGTGGCTTTCACCCGACAGACCACTAGTCCTGAGTTTAAGCCTCACACTGAGTCCCAGTTATTGGGACCAGATGTGGAACTTGACCTCTTTGGTGCTATGACACAAGACTGCAAAGAAAAACTCAGAGGCAAGATAGAAATGAAACGGGGAACTGGGATGGTCAATGCTGAGCGCTGAGCAAAGACCATGGACCAGCCAATCCACAGCATGTGTTGGCTATGCAACCTATACAACAGGGTGAGGAGGCAGTAGGGAACAAAGCTGTCCCTGTACCACGGACAGAAGAGACCAGGGGTTGGTCATGGTTAGTGACGAACTCATTTTTCAAGGAAAAAGAACTACCATTCTGGGAAAAGAGTTTGGGAAGAGTCACTTGTCCTTGGCTGCAGTGTTATCTCAGATTAGATCCCACAGCTTTGGGGACCATATCTCTGGTCTCTGCTGGGGCCAGGGATGAGGAGATGATGCTGTTGTATACGCCATCTGCAGTGCTCCTCTGAGTCAGGGGGGCTTTGATCTGACTCAGTACTCAAAACAAGCCAATTGCGAGGTTGCTTTTTACAGCCTGTGTTGCTTACAGCCTGCTCAACAGGGCGGTCTCCCACAGCCAGGAAGAGCTGTATTGGCTGGCAGCTTATTAGGAAGTGTCAAATTTACTTACTGCCAGCTTTGTTAAAAAATGATAGGCGAGATGTGTTGACACACAATTATAATCCCAGCACTTGGAGACTAACAGGAGGATCACAAGTCCAACGACAGCCTGAGCTACCTTGTGAGTTCAAGGCTAGCCTGGACTACACAGCAAGATTGTCTCAAAACAAAAATTAGTGTAATGGAGGCTGAGGCAAAGGAGACAAGTTCAAGGCCAATCTGGGCAACTTAGGTAGTTTTTATCTCAAGATAAAAAAATTTAAAAAGGTGCCACCTGATTTATGCTGTTAAGAAACATTCATAGGACCATTACCTTAATCTGCTTGTTTATATAAATGTACATTTTTTTGCCCCTTCCATATTTCCTAACTTTTCTCCTTTCTTTCTCTTTGCTATTTAAACCTTAAATTCTCTTTCTTTCCATTTAACTGTGTTATACCTTTCAATTTTTATTTATTCTCTTTTAGTTCTTACACATGGGAGACAATATGATATTTACACACATAAGTGTATTTTTAAGTTGCATCTACATATATATGAAGGCTTCAAGTTTATTTTTTTTATAGCTGAGTAATACTCCATTGTATAAAACAATACATTGTTTTGATCTATTCTTCAGGTGACAGGCATTTTGTTTCCAAGAGATGGCTATCACAAATTGTGCTGCTATAAATATAGGCACACATGTATCTCTATGATATGATGTTTTCAGTCCTCTTTGGAAAAGTCCCAATACAGGGATAGCTGGTTTGAGTGGAATTTCCAGTCCTAGTTTTTTGAGTAGTCTGCACACTGATTTCCAGAATGGTTGCACCAGTCTACATTCCCATTAGCAGAGGAGAAGGGTTCCTTTTTCCCTACAGCCTCCCCAAGCATTTATTGTTGGTTGCTTTCTTTATGATAGCCATTCTTTCTGGGGTGAGATGGTATCTCAGTGTTGTTTCAATTTGCATTTCACAAATGGCTAGTGATGTTGGCCATTTTTTTCATGTATTTACTAGCTTCTAGAATATCTTCCTCTGACAAGTGTGTGTTCATCTCAGATGCCCATTTCTGGATTGGATCTTTAAATTTTGGGCCCCTAATGTTTTTTAGTTCTTTATAAATTCTAGAGAGAAGACCTTTGTCTGAGTGTTTATTAGTTAATATTTTTTTTCCAAATTTGTGGGTTGTGTTTTCACTCTGTTGATAATTTTGACGTGCAAAAACTTCTCAGTAAGAGGAGGTCCCAGTCGTTAATTCTTTCAAGTATTTTCTGTGCAGTTTGACTTTTGAACTATTTGCCTACTGCTGTGTCTTCAAGATTTTCATCTATTTTCTCTTCCAGGATACTAAGTGTTTCTGTTTTAATAGTTAGCTTTTTAATCCATTCTGACTTTAGTTTAGTGCAGGATGGTAGACCTGGGTCAAGTTTTAGTTTTTGGCATGTGGAAAGCCAGTTTTTCTAGCACCACTTGTTAAAGAGGCTATCTTTCTTCCAATAAATGTGCTTGGCACCTTTGTTGAAAATAAGGTGGTTGAGTGCGTTTATAGTTGTATCTGCATCTTCTAATCTATTTCATTGATCCTCAGGTCTGTTTTTTTCCAGTACAATGCTGATTTTATCACAGTAATTTTGTAATATAATTTCAGGTCAGGAATTATAATGCCTCCTGCCTTACCTTTATTGCCCATGATTACCTTTGCTATTCTTGGTTTATTTTGGTTCCAAATAAGTCTTAGGAATGGTTTCTCTAGGTCTGTGAGGTATGTTGGTGGTAGCTGATATGGATTGTATTAAATGTGTATAACAATTTTGGGAGTATGGCAATCTTCACAATGTTGCTTCTTTCTATCCAGGAGCAGGGAATATATTTACATTATCTGAAATCCTCTATGATTTCTTTTTTTCAGAGTGCTGTAATTTTCTTTAAATAGATCTCTGACTTATTTAGTTAGATTAATACCTAAGCATTTAATTTTCTGCAGTGCTGTTGCAAAAGGTATTGTTTTTCTAATTTCCCTCTCAGTGTGTTTGTTATGTGTGTAGAGGAACGCTATTGACTTTTGGGTATTGACTGTGGGACCTGCTATGCTACTGAATTTACAAATTAATTGTAGTAGGTTCTTGGTGGAGTTTTTTTGTGTCTTCCAAGTATTTGTGTCTGCAAATAGTGATAGGTTAATTTCCTCTTTACATACTCTTACTCCTTTTATTTCTCTCTTGTTTAAAGGCTCTAGCTAATGATGCCAGAACTATATTAAATAGGAGTGGTGATAGAGGACATCTTTGTCTTATACCAGATTTGAGAGTAAGATTTCAGTTCTTTCCCATTTAGAATTATGTAGCCATTGGATTGTCATAGATGGCTTTTACCAGATTGAAGTAGAGAACTTCTATTCCAATGTTCTATAGGACTTTGAACATGAATGAGTGTTGGACTTTGTCAAAAGCCTTTCCTGCATCAATTGAGATGATCATGTGGTTTTTGGATTTGGCACTATTGATATAGTGTATTACATTTATAGATTTGCATATGCTGATCCATCCTTGCATTGCTGGGATGAATCTTACCTGGTCACGGTGTATAATCTTCTTAATGATTTGCTGTATTCTATTTGCTAGAATTTTATTTATTGAGTAGTTTTGCATGAATGTTCATGAGGGAGATTGGCCTGTAGTTCTCTTTTTTAGTTGTGTCTTTCCCTGGTTTTTGTATCAGTGTAATACTTGCCTCCAGATATGACTTTGGGAGGAATGCTTCCTTTTCAATTTCATTGAAGAATTTGAGGAGTATTGGGATTGTAGCTTCTGTAAATTTCTTATCGAACTCAGCTATGAATCCATCAGGACCTGGGTTTTTTTCATCGGTAGGTTTTTTAAAATTACATTTTGAATTTAATTGGCTGTTATTGAGAATTGTTATATCTTCCTGTTTCAGTTTTGGTGATTTGTACCTTTCTAGGAATCTGTCCATTTCTTCATTGTCTTTGATTCTGTGAGAGCAAGAATCTCAAAATAGCTATTGATGATCTTCTGAATTTCCACAGGGTCTTTGGTAATTTCACTCTTCATTCCTTATTGCTGGAATTTGAGGTTTTTCTTTCCTCTTTATGATGAGGTTAGCTAGAGGCTTATCAATTTTATTTAATCTTTCAAAGAACCAGTTTTTTTATTTGTTAATACTTTGTATTGTGTTCTTTGTCTCGATTGCATTAATTTCTGCTCTAATCTATAATTTCCTCACATCTTTGGGCTTTGGGTTTGTTTTGCTCTTTTTTTCTAGACGTTTGAGTGTAGCATTAGGCTATTTATTTGTTCCCATTCTGTTTTTCTAATGTGTCAGTTCACAGCTAAAAATTTCCCTCTAAGAACTACTTTCATTGTGTCCCATGAATTCCAATAAGTTGTGCTTGAATTTTCTGAATTGTAGATATTGTCTAATTTCTTACTTAATTTCATCTGTAAGCCATTGGTTGCTGAAGAGGGTGTTGTTTAACTTCCATGTATTTATTTAGGCTTTTGTGGTTTGTTTTGTAATTTACTTCCAGTTTCATTGCACTGTGGTCAGATAATGTGCATGGGATAATTTCTGTCTTCTTACTTATACTTAAGCATGACCTATGGGCTTGTATGTGGGTTATTTTAGAAAATGACCCATGTGCCGCTGAAAAAAATGTGTATTCAGCTGTGGTTGGAATACTCCGTATATGTCTACTAATCCATTTATTCCAGGTTTTGGTTCACTTCTGCTACTTTTTTGCTAATTTTCTGTCTGCTTGCCCTTTCATTTTGGGATAAGGGGGTGTTAAGGTCTCCTGTTAAGATTATGGTATTGAATATTAGATTTTTTATGTCCATTAAGATTTGTCTTATATAGTTGGGTGCTCCCGTGTTTGGTGCATACATATTTATGACTATTATTTCTCCTCTTACATTTCTCCCCTAACTAGTATGCAGTGACCTTCTTTATTTCATTTGATCATTCTTGGTTTGAAGTTCAGACTGTCTGTGAATAGGAGTGCAACCCTTGTTTTTGTCTGAGGTGCTAGAGCATGTAGGTTTGTTTTCTATCCTTTGACTTTCAGCCTATGAATTTCTTTATGGGTTAAGTGTGTTTCTGCCTATATTCTTTTATCTTTTGTATTGATTCTTTCTTCTCACTGATGCCTATTAGTCAAATGTCGTTCATCTTTGCATTGTCTTGAAGATGCGGAATCATTTTTTCTGTGTCCTAGTTGTTTTTAAGAGATCTTTTATTTCCTTTTCACTAGCCGCATCATATTGTTGGATTTTGCTTCCTAATCTACTCTGTTAGTCTATTTCTTTTATTTGGTGAATTGAGTCCATTTGCATTATGATTATAATTAAGATGTATTGAGTTGTGACTGACATGTTATTTACCTGCTGTTGTATACCTCTTTTTCTCCTGTGTTTAATTGTTATTTGGTGGGCTCTTTCTGTTCTCATTTATGGAACTGTGGTCATTTTGGTCCTTCTCTAGAATATCTTTTAGTAGTCTATGTTGGGTTGGCTTTGTCATCATGAAATTCATAGCTGTTCTTTGTCATAGATGTATTTCACTTCTCCATCAAACTTGAAAGAGAGTTTTACAGGGTACAACTGTCTGGGATGGAATTTATTTCCTTGGAGGACTTGTAGTACTTTGCTCCATGATCTTCTTAACTTGATTGTTTGTGAAGATAAATCTGCCATTATTCTTATGGATTTTCCTTTAAATGTGATCTGTTTCTTTTCTCTACTGGGTTTTACTATATTGTTCTTATGCTGGATTTATGGGATCTTGATTATTATATGTCTGGGTGTATTTTTAATTAGGTTTGTGTTATTTGGAGTTCTATATGCTTCAGTTACTCAATGTCAGATTGTTTCCCCATATTTGGGAAGTTTTCTACTGTTACTTCTGCCTGTATTCTTTTTTTTATCTTTTGTATTGATTCTTTCTTCTCATTGATGCCTATTAGCCAAATGTTGTTCATCTTTGCATTGTCTTGAAGATGCGGAATCATTTTTTCTGTGTCCTAGTTGTTTTTAAGAGATCTTTTCTTTCCTTTTCACTAGCTGCAATGTTGTCTTCCAGGTCTGATACTCTATCTGCACTTTCATTCAAACGTTTTGCCAGCTCGTGATTGAGGTTTTACTTTCCTGTATATCTCTTTGAATCTGCTTCATGCATTGTATTTCTTTCCTATGTTGCTCATTTAGGATTCCATCATTTTTCTATTCTCTATTTTATTTTTTTTATCAGTGTCTTCTTTAAAAGTACTTTGTAATTCTTTCATTGTAATTATCCTTTTACTTTTTATTTCAGAGATTATTTCTGATCTGATTTCCTCTATACCTTTTTGCAGTTGTTTGTTTACTTAAGATTCTATTATTTCAGAGATTTCAGGTGTGTGATTTCCTATTTCTTCTGTGCTGGTGTCTCCTGCATTTGTTCTGGGTAGGCTGTACTTTGCTCCTTCTCTTTGTCATTTTATATAGCACTGTCTTCTGATCTTTGGTGTAGAGCTTTGGTGCGGTTATTACCTTAGCATATATTGATGTTATTACCCAAGAAAGATTAGATGGTTAAGGCAGGTACAGTTTCATATTTAAAGAACTATAATTAGCAATACTAATAATGGGTAGTGGGATTTAGCAGTCAACAAACTTTTATATCTAAGAGGTTTGTCTTTTAGACCACAAAAACAAACATAATGACTGTATAGCTAAGCAGATATTAGATTAGGAATTTGTACTTAAATTAGTTCCCCTGAATTTTGTCTGGTTACCACCCCTTTGTACCTATAGTCTTTCAAGCAGACTAGTTCACCATGGTTACCTGTTGTCCACTCTCTCAACCAAGACAGAGAGAGAAAGGATGCTCTTTTAGATCTGGGTCCACCAAAGCATCTCAGCTTACTGGGTCCTGAGCTACCAACTTTGAACTCATCCAGGTGGGCCTGGCTTAGGTCTGGCTACTGTGCTCCACTTCTTCCTGCTGCTGCCCCTGGAAATGGACTCACTGTGGTCCTCTGGCAAGGTGTTCTGCTCCTGTATTAGTTGGGTGGGTCTTGCCTCTTGCCTCTCTGCGGAGTTCCATACCAGGATGTAAAAGGTTCTGATGTAAGAGGCTCCCACAAGCATGAGGAAGGTCCCACGCACATGCTGAGACTGGATGCTGGCTGGAGTAGAATCTGGTGAGTGCGGAACATCCACTTGTGAGATAGTTTCTAGTATCCTTCTACTATATCTTAATAAGCATTCTTGTACATGTTACTTGGGTCTCATGTAAGGAAATTTCACTGCAATTTAAAACTAGAAGTCAAATTTCTGAGTGGCAATTTATATGCATGTTTAACTTCACTAAGTATTATCAGCTTGTTTCCAGAGTTGTTATAACAATTTACTGCCTTACAACAGGTATATGAGATGTTTCTCTCTCTACCCATCCTCATCACCTTTTGTTATTTTGGACTTTAAGTTTTTGTTGATATAAAAATTTCAGAGCCAGGAGTGGTGGTGCACACCTGCAATCCCAGCACTTGTAAGGTTGAGGCAGGAAGATTTCTATGAGTTTGAGGCCAGCCTATACTACACTACTTAGTGAGTTTGAGGCTTGCCTGAACTATGTAATGGGACTTTGTCCCTTCAAATAATTATTAAAATGTGATATTTTGGCTTAAAATTAAATTCCCTGATTGTTCATGGGGCCAAATATAGGGTTATGTTTTTATTCATTATTCACATTTTTCTTCTGTGATATTTTTGTTTATATCTTTGGTCTATTTTTCTAGGCTGGGGTCTTGCTAAACTACTAAGTTGGTGAGGCTGGGCTCAGCCTTGTACTCCTTCTGCCTCAGCCTGTCAGAGGGCCGGAACCATAGGCATTCACCAGCACGTCCCACTGTCCATCTATGTGATTTTTTCTTTTTGTTTTGTAGGCTTTCCTTATTTACTCAGAGTACTAATCTTGGATCAATTATATCTGCCATAGATGTCATCTTAAAATCTGTGAGAATTTGACTTGAATTATGTTCATGGGACTTTTTGTAGCAAAGACAGTTTTCATTTACATATAGCCCAATTTACCAATATTTTCCTTTACGACACTAAAACAGTGTTTTCTGAATCTCAAGTTACAAAGACATTTTCTGCTTTTATTTCCTTTGAGTTTTATTGTGAACTGTTTATAGTTAGGTCTTTGATCCCCCGACATTGATTTTTCTGTATAGTATGTGCTTTTCTATTTCTTGGCTATTTAATACCTTTCTGTTGATTTAAATGCCTGTTATTTTTGTATAGTTAGTTACATGCGTGGGTCTCATCCTTTCCATGATCTTCCTAACTATGTCTAAACACACGCTGCAAAGTCAGGTTCAGAACAGTGTCTAAAAGTATTTCATACAGAAAAATTGCAATATAAAGTGATGGGAAAAGATGTACCAGTACCAAGCAAAATTAAACTATTATAGCAATACTATTGTAAAAATTAGGATTTAAGGCAAAAAGGAAAAAAGGGCAGGGGAGATAGCTCAGCAGTCTAAACACCTGCCTAGCAAGTGCGAAGACCTGAGTTTGATCCCCAGTACTGCACACTGTGATGGATGCCCAAACCAGGCATGGTGGTATACCTCGTCCCAGCGCTGGGCCAGGAGGATTATTGCAAGTCTGAACTGTGTAGTGAGATCTTGTATCCAGAAAAAAGCAAAATGAATGATAACCAATAATATAAAGCAAACACAAAGGTGTGTTATCAACACAGCCTTGAGATACATAAAGGGAAAACTTAGATTACAATGAGAAATTATCAAGCCTACAAATCAACAAATAATAAATACATTTATGTCTGAAATTAATAGATTAAGAAGAAATAAAAAGTTAGTAAAGACATAGATGTTTGGATTTTAAAAATTAACTAGCTATAGCAAATAAGTTCAGAATTTCTTTCAGAAAAAAATATGGAATATAAATTATTTTCAAGCAAATGTGCACTACCAATAGAGTACAGTGTCATTTGTTGGGTCAAAAAGGAATTTTAGCTCTAAGTTTAAGACAGGCTCATGGTAAGTCACTAAGTTGTCATCCAGGCTGGGTTTTGATCCTTCTACCTGAGCCCCTCAAGGTGCAGGAGCTGCCGGCATGCACCCCTACACCCGCCAGGTCACAAATGAATTCTAAACAAATTTCCAAGAATCAGTATCAGAAAAGTTTTATGTCCAGTCAAAATGCAAGTAAGTTAGGAAAAAATAATACAGATTGTTACTTTTAAATTTCAAAACCTTTAAAAATAATTGTTATAAAAATTAAAAGATATATCTAAAATGTAATAAAATTAAGCTCTCAAACATAAAAACTTGGAGAGTACAGCTAAAGCTCTACTCAGAGGGACATTTATGGCCTTGATCATTTTTGCTCCATAAAACAGAGATTGAAATAGGTGGGCTAAATGTTCTAAATCATGAAACTAGAAAAAGGAAAGAAGCTGTATAAGAAATTCAAAGACTGGATGTGGTGGTGCTTCCTGTATTTCCAATGCTAGGGAGGCTGAAAACAGGAGGAACACTGAGTCTAATCTGTGTACTGAGTCCCTGTAGACCCTGTACCAAAATACATTAAAAAAAAAGAAATTAAAGAAACAAAAGATATGATCAAAGATATGAACAGAAACTAATGGCCAGGCATGCAGGAGCGCACCAGTACTCTCAGCACTCAGGAGGCTGAGGCCAGAGGATCATGGTGAATTCAAGCCTGGCCTGCAGTACATAGTGAGAGCCTGTCAAAAAGGAAAGAAACACTAATGAAATAGAATAGGTAGCTTCTTTTTCAATATTACTGTAGATCTAGTCACCATAAATTTCACCAAAAATTCTGGACATAATAGTTTTTTTAAATAATTTTATTGAGAAACAAATAGCAATAAGACAGTCCAAACCAATTAGTAGGACAGTTTCAATAATTAATACATTGCATATTGTTGTCTTAGTTCTTATTCATTGTACAAGATGCAGATATGATATTCTGTCCACAAACATTATTTGAACAAACATTTTATTCATTGAAGAGAATGTAGCTGTATATCTATCCAAACTATTCTGTATATATAGATTCAAAATGGTCATTCATTTGTATCCCCTTTTCTTGTTTAGTTTTGTCAGAGAAGGGTATTGTCATTTAAATATTGTAAGTGCATAAATTCAGCAAAATATTCCAATATAGTCTAGTAGTCCATAATAGTACTGGATTTTCTGTAGGACTGGCAATGTCAGAAGCTATTGACTTCAGCCTCATATAACTCAGCATATTAATATGGCTTTACTTTTCATACTTTGTTTTTATACTTTTCTGCTGGATGGTTAAGACCAAGATAAAGCAAGACCTATATAATAAGAAATGTAACTTTTGTATCTGATAAGGTCAGTCAAATCCCCTCAGGATTTATCCTGAAATCCCGTACCACACAGTTTGTGGATCCTTTGTCAGGGACATAATAGTTTTAAATCCAACTAAATTATTGAGTATCTAACAAAACAAACAAAAATGAACTGTTAAATTAAAATCTAAGTGAAAGCAAGAATCTGGATGAATAAAGAAGCTCAAGCTACTTTACCATGAGATCATTTGCTTTGTGTTGATACCTGTCTCTAGTCTTCCCCAGGGAAACTGTCTTTTATTTAAAAATACATTTAATTTTTTAAAAAATTGGTACAAGGTCTTGCTACACAGCTCAGACTCATAGTGATCCTCCTGTCTCAGCCTGCCTAGTGCTGGGATTACAGGCATGTGCCACCATACCTGATTTCAGTAGCTCACACAGAATACCCAGGCTGGACTTGAACTCATGGAGATCCTCTTGCCTTAGCCTCCTGAGTGTTGAGATTATAGGCACGCACTGCCACACCTGGCTCACTAACATGCCTTACATGAAAAGTCCCATTCTGAGTACCCCAGTAATTTCTATAGAAGTATTTCTGAACATAAATAGAATTTTTAAGACAATCATTGTGTCAAGTGAACTTCCACATCATTTTCATTTCTGTATGTTCAGTTTATGGCATGGTATGTTGCTATGGTAACCAAAAAATCCATTGTGTTGCCTTTTACTTGTAGCTATTAAATCATATTAAGCATGTTCTTAACCAGCCTTGTGACACATATTCTGTACTGGTTTTGCTAAAATGGATTCTATATTTTATATATTTATTTTAGGGAAGGGTCTACAAGGTGTTCAAGGTCTCACTCCTAGATTAGACTCATAATGATCTGCCTGTTTACAACCTCCCAAGAGCTGGGGTTATGGGTGTGAGTGTGCTAAGATTACGCCAGGCCTGGGTCAGATAGCCTGAATGTAACATAAGGGCACAGACTTGTTCTGTGCTCTTTGCCAGCACAAAGAGCACAGAGGGCACGGCTGCCCTCTGCCCTGTGCCCCTCTGCCTTGGAGCCAGCTAAGTACGGACTGAAAGCTCCATTAACTGTAAGCTAAATAACCCTTGCCCTCCTTAATGCGGGGTGTCTGGTTCTTGTCTCAGCAACGAGAGAAAAGTAACTGAGACGCGCTGTTGTGGCCGCCTTGACATTTGCCTCCCAGAGTTACTTTGCCTTCAGGGGAGAGCTGGGAGCTGCATGGTGCCAGAGCCAGTGAAGAGGGACGATAAGGACAGACAACCATGTTTTCATGAGCCACCTTTCCGCTGGGTGGCACCCACCATATTTTCTATCACACCTCATAAAGACACTCATGAAGGAAGACTAGCAGAATTGCTTTGGAAAGTGGCGAGAACAATGGGAGAGTGTGTTCAAAGTGAGGAGGAGGATTCGAGGTGGGTTCATGGCAATGTGTCTTCACTGTATTTTTTTTTTAAAAGCTCAGTATTGAATGTATTTTTAATTAATTAATTTGGCACGGAGTCTCACTACATAGCTTGGACTCCTAGTGATCTTCCTGTCTCAGCCTCCCCAGCTCTGGGATTACACGTGTGTGCCACCATGCCTGGTGGCACACCCAGGGTTCCAGGGCCAGTGTGGCATGAGGTACCTGCGATTGAACACAGGTCCTTGTACCTACCAGGCAGGCACTTAGACTGCAGAGCTATCTCCCCAGCCATTCACTGTATTTTTGATCATCTCTTATTTGCTATTTGATAAAAGAGAGCCAAAGTGAAGTTAATAGGGTCCCCCCTTCAGTACAGCTGTCCCTTGCTATTACTTGGGAGCTGCTTTCAGGGAAAAATCCAGATGCTCGTAGGGTTTGCTGACATCACACAGCTAGGAAACGGGAGCTTATCTCGGGTGCCTTGGTGCACGGCAACCGCCGCCACGTGTGCTCGTGGCTTGCGTGCCACCTGCCCACACCGAGCTCTCCTTGGGCAGGCTGCGCATCCTGGAGGAGGAGATGTCTCCCCTAGAAGCCAGCTGGAGGGGGTCTTTGGAGACTGGGACCAGCTTTTCTCCAGGCTTTGGCGATTTCCCTGGTTCTCCCCTAGCTCCCTGGGGGCGCTGGCCATGCTCTGGTCAGTTACATTCTTTCAGTTGTCTCTTCTTTCCTCCCCAAAGTTCAACAAGTTTTTGTTTTCCTCTTTTCCTTTTTTTTTTTTTTTTTGTTGTTGTTGGTTTTGTTTATGTGTTTGTCACCCTCACAGGACTGAGGTCTACACGCAGGACCTTGCCATGCTAAACGGGTGCTTGTCCACCAACCTATCTCCCCACATCTTCTTACTTTTTTTTTTTTTTTCGGAACCGGGGATTGAACTCAGGTCTTTGAGCTTGTCAGGAAGTGCTTATTCCACTGAGCCATCTCCCCGGCCCTCTTCTTACTTTTTATTACAAAAGGGGGTCTCTCTAAGTTTCCCGGGCTGGGCCACCAGTGTGGCAGTGGCTGTAAGGTGGTCACTGCTAGACATCGTTAGGAACTTCTCCCAACCTGTCACACTTGCAGATGGGCATGTGGGTCCTCACTGTCATCATGGTCTCCTTGGGCCACTGGAACTTTTTTGTCAAAATTCTTAAAGGATGACTATAAAGGTAAAAGATGTGGAATGTACTCTAGGGCTTGGGGAAGTTTTGCCCGCTGCACTTTCTCACCTAGGAAGTTCTTAGAGCTGAGTCACCAGAGAGCGCCTGGTGGCCTCTCGAGGTGAGACAGGGCTGCATTCGCTCTTCCCAGGTCGCTGTACTACAGGCTGTGTTAATATAAACATTGGGATTGGTACTCGTACTTTGTTTACTTATCAGAAATTTTTGCATTTGAATATATAATTAGTATAAAAATTGAATTTTTCTTTTTTTATTTTTATTTTTGTTTTATTGAAGTACAAATATCAATGAGACAGTTTTAAGATACCTTCACAAGATGGGTTTGATAAATTAATACATTGCAAACTGTTTTCATAATGTTTTGGTATCATAGAAGGTGCATACATGATATTATACTTACAGAAATAATTATAGCAGATGTCTCTTATCAGTGAAGTAAGAGTGTAGCTGTTTGTGTATCTTATTTTTTATACCTGAATTACATCAAAGATTCATTAATTAATACTCTCTACCTTGTTATTTTCCTAGTGATTGTCCATAGTACTAGAAGCCAACATAATATCCTGTCCAACCACCATTAGTGCAAATCTTGCCTCTCATAGAATTATGTAGAAGCACAGCGTTATCTATCCCAACTGTAGTCTATACACACACATCATGATTCTTCCTTTCTATACCCCTTCCTTTGTCTACACCTGGCAAAGATGGGCACTTCATTGTCATTCAACTAACTTAGGTGCCTGAACTCGACAACACAGTCCAACACAGTCCAGCATTCCACAACAATAGTGAGTTATCTGAAGAAGTTGTCGACCATAGCCATTTACAGCTCAACTTAATATTATGGCCCCGCGATGTATACTTCATTTTTATATTTTTCTGCTGGATGGTTAAGACCTAGATAGAGCAAGACTTATATACCAACACATGTACTTTATGTTTCTTATGAGGTCAGTGAAGTTCCCTCAGGGTTTATCTTGTAGTCCTGTACCTTATTCTCTAGATCCTTTGTCTGTGTCATCCATGTGGATGAGTCACGGCCAATGCTTGACCAGTTTGCTCTCTGTGAGAGCCAAAATTTAATTTTTCATTCTTTGTAGTAAATTTGAAATTTCTAATTTAAAAATAAATAAATAAATTTCACAGGCTGGCCTCAAACTCCCTGTCTTCCTGCTTTGCCTCCCAAGTATCCAGGAGCACAAGCGTGTGCCTCTCACACCAGCTATCCTTTGTTTTATGACACACACCGGAAGACATCTTCAGTGTTACCGACCCACTGAATGCAAGACACAAGTCAGGCTGTGCTGGGACTCCTAAAGATGCTGGAGCAGCTGGCACGTCTTCTTGACTTTTTTCTCACTTCCTAGCGAACAGCACTCTGTACCAACTAATTTTCAGTCAGGCTCTGCAAGAATTGATGAATGTTTCCTACAGAACAGAGGCCTGCAGCCCTGTTTATTGCAGCGCTCCAGCTCAGACAGGTTCCTGGGAAGGAACCACTTCAGAGCAGCAGTAATTTCTTCTGACCCAAAGGCGATGGTGAAAGAACACCAGAGAGTTTTGCTCCCTGGGGTTCGTGGAGCTCTCCAGGTGAAGGCGGCCCAGTACCTCAAAAGCATCTCCAAATGCTTGACCTCAGTATCCTATTAACATAAACGATGGCTCAGTAATGAAGTGACAACACTCCATCGGAATCCTGTTCAGCATCCACTGGAACAAAGTGAAACCTCTCTTTCGAAACAAACTTTTGCTTCTGCCATGTTAATCAGTTGAGCCTAAGAACATTCATTCATGCATGCACCCATCCATCCATCCATCCATCCATCCATCCATCCATCCATCCATCCATCCATCCATCCATCCATCCACTCATTCATTCAACAACAGAGTCTTGCTACATAATTCATTTTGGCTTTGAGCTCACAATGATCCTTCTGCCTCCTTCTGCCTCAGCCGCCTGAGGGCTGGAATTAAAGGCGTGCGCCACGACTTCCAGCCATGCATTTATTTTTGCAGAGGGGGAATTAATGTCGCTTGTTAAAAGAAAAGAAAATGTTGCCGGAGAATTTCCATCTCCCAAGGTAAAGAACTGATGCGGCACACGGAGGGCCAGTCTATGCCTGCAGTTTCCCGGTTTTGCCACGAAGTGGCAGCAATGTGCCAGTGCTGCTGGGGTCTGGCCTCTGCAACCTGAGGACGGAGCAGCTGGAGTCCAGCCTGAAGGGAGAGGAACAGCAAGATGAATTGAGGCCGGGAGGAAGGGCGCGTGGAGCAGAGCTTAAGTATGCGGACTCTGGGACCCTGGCTGCTTTCCTACCCCAGCGCTGCCATCTCCCTAGCTCCATGACCTCAGGCCTTTCAGCTTTCACTTTCTAGTTTTTATTTATTTATTTTTATTTTTTATGATCATCAGTGTACAACATTGAAGAAAATAGCATTCTGGGACATTTTTACACAAGCATATAACGTGCTTTGAGGCCAGGAATGGAGTGCAGCTGCACAGTGCCTGCTGGGCAAGCTCAAGGTCTTGGATTCGACTCCCTGTACATACATACATACATGCATACATACATACTAGCATGCTTTGATTCCCCCTCCCTATTCCCTACCCTTCTCTCCCTGCTCCTACTGCTCTGCTGTCTTTTTTCCTGCCTGGGTCCTGCTGTGGGGCTTCGGGGCTGGCTGCTTCGCTTCGCTGCTGTCGCTTGTGCCACGGTAACACAGGTGTGCTGCTCTCTCATCGATCCTGTGTCCCTTGGGGTACAGGCCATCCCGTAGCATGCAACGTGTGAGCTAGATACATAGCAAGTAACTGTAAAGTTACCAAAAGAAGGAAGGAGGAAAGGGGGAAAAGTCATGTGTGTATGCACGACAGCTTGCATAATTATACCGCTGATTTCTGCTGGTCTATTGAAAGGAGCAGTTAAAGCTTAATTTTTTACTTCTTTTTAATTTCTCATAAATTTTATCTACCGGTTTTGCATGCTTGTATCTGGTAATCTAAACAACTAATTTGAAGACAACATTATGCAATATAATAAGCGTTGTTGAATTCCTATTATTTTGTTTAGTGAAATTCTGTATGGTTTCTAATTTTTTTACTATAATATTTTATTAAAAAATAACAAATAAATAGAAAACAGAGCCAGGCATGATGGTGCATACCTGTCACCCCAGCACTGCAGAAGCTGAGTGTCTCAGTTACTTTTTACTCATTGCTGGGACAAAATACCCACCACCCGTAATGAAGGAAGGAAAGGTTCCTTTAGCTTCCAGTTAGTGGAGATTTCAGTCCATACTGGCTCCAAGGCTGAGTGGCACATGGCAGAGAGCAGCTGTTCATGGCAGCAGAAAGCAGCGAAGAGCAAGGGAAGGGCGACAGCTACGGTTTCCATCAACTCTCTCTTCCTTCTACGCTGACCGCGAACACGGGCGCTCCACGGAGAAGATCGGAGCTTCTCCAAAGTGCGGCCGTGCAGATCAAGTGCGGCTCCTCCTGAGTGGCACAGCTGCCAAGTGGCGCCAAGAACACCAGGACTACTGCAAGGGGCGGGGAGGGGGATGGGGAGCGGGAGCCCTCCTCAGCTCATATGTGTATGCGCTGAATCACTCTGGGAGGTCCTCCCTGCCGCAGGGCGGAGCCCCCGTGCCGCACCCAGGCTGTGGAATGGACAAGGAGATCCAGCCAAGCTGCCCACGCCCGAAGCTGACACAGTGTGTCAAGTACCGCCCTGAGGCAGTAGGATCTGTTTGAGTTTCATTCCACCAGGTAAAGAAATCCAAGGGTAGCTTGAACTATATATCAAAACTCTGTCTTTAAAGAATTAATAAAGAGAAGTAGAAGTGGAAAAAAATGGAATAAAAAAGTTATTACTGAAAAGGACACCATTCCTTGAGCGCCCCCTCAGAATATTCCCCTCACTCGAAACACAGACTCACCTTGAGATGAAATGGAATCTCACTGTGACTTGGATTCGCATTATCCTCATGCTTCAAGATGTTGAGGATTTTTTAAAAATATAATTCCTGATCGCTTGGACGTCTTTTGAGAATCGTCCTTTCAACTCTTGCCCCTCTATTGATTGGATGATCCATCCTTTCAAAAAATTAAAGCAACGCTGAGATACCATCTCATGCCCCAAAACATGGTTGCCATCCAAAAGTCAGCCTGGAACAACTGCTGGAAGGGCTGCGGGGCAAAAGGAGCCCCTCTCCACTGTGGGTGGGAGTGCAGGCTGGTACAACCATTATGGAAATCAGTATGGAGATTCCTCAAAAAGCTGGGTTGCAGGTCCCTTTCAAGTCAGCTATTCCCCTCCTAGGTATTTTTCCAAAAGAACTGAAATCATCATACCGGAGCAATATATGTGCATCCAGGTTTATAGCAGCACAATTTGTCATAGCAAAATCTTGGAAACAACCCAGATACCCCTCAGTTGAGGAATAGATGAGAAAGATAAGGTACTTTTTTACACAATGGAGTATTATTTGGCTATAAAAACAGATGTCCAAGGCTTTTCCAGATAAATGGATGTAACTACAGAGACTATATTGCTAAGTGAAATAAATAGAAGCCACACATGCAAACATCATATTGTCTTTCTAGTATGAGAGCCTGGAAAAGTAATTAAAATCTGAAAGGTACAGATACTGTGAGAAGCAAAGGATTTGTTCAATGTGGAGGAACAACTGGGCTGAGGAAAAGGAAAAAAGAAAGAAGGGGAAAGATAGATTGATGTATATATGCAGAATAGTTTGCACAATTGTACTGTGGATTTCTGCTGGTCTTTTTTTAAAAATAATTTTACTGAGAAACAAATAGCAATGAGATAGTTTCACAACTGATTAGTAGGACAGTTTCAATAATTAATACATTGCACATTGTTGCTTTCTTAGTGGTTATTCATAGTACAAGATGCAGACAGGATATCCTGTCTGCAAACCCAATTAATACAAATTTTTCTATTCATTGAACTAAGAGAAAGTAGCTGAATTTCTGATACAGGGAGAAAACTGATCTCGGGTGGGTGAATTCCAAACGATATAGGGAACCTCTAAATGACACAGGGAAAAGTGATCTCTGGACCTGACCTGCATGAGTTCATGTTCTCTAAAACCGAAGAATGAATTTTAGGAACAAACGGAGGTTATGAGCAGAACAGATTTATTGAGAGAAAGAAAGCTCCTGTACGAGAGAGGGATAGGAGGGGGACCTGAGCAGGTAGTTCCCCGAGAAGTTGTCTCTTCCAGGGATTTTTATTGAATAAAACAATATGGTGAGGTGGGTCTAAGGTGGTGAAGACATGGGAACTCACTTAGGTGGGTGTGAGATGGGACAAAACTGTGGTCAACCAATGGGATTCCAAGTACCATTGCTCAGGTAAAATTGATTAGGTTCAGGAACAAATAGGGAGGTGAGTCACATAGCAAGCAGGCATAAATATAGAACAGGATTTTATCAGGTAGTAGTAGTCAGATTAAATTAATGATTCTTGGTCTCCCTCAGGTTGATGATCAATCTCAGATGCCAATCTTTACAGAGGCTGGCATTTGCTTGATCTTTGGTCTTTAGGTCTGGCTTACAGCGGGAGCATCCATCCCTCCCAGAGTTGCAAGATATCTTGTCTCCTGTTATCTCCTTCAAGAGCCTGACCCTTTCTGAATGTCTATAGTATTTCTAGCTAACTCAGCTGCCTACAACATATCTATCCTAACTATTTTGAATATACAGATACGAAATGGTCCTTCATTTGTATCCCCTTTTTCTGTTTAGTTTTCTCAGAGATGGGTATTCCATTGTCATTTAATTATTGCAACTGCATGAATTCACCAAAATATTCCAATGTAGTCCAGTAGTCCATAACAGTAGTAGGTTTTCCATTGGACTGGCAATGTCAGAAGTTGTTGACTTGAGCTCTTTACTCAGCATATGAATATGGCTTTATTTTTACATTTTGTTTTTATACTTTTCTGCTGGATGGTTAAGACCAAGACAAAGCAAAACCTATATAACAAGAAATGTAACTTTTGTATCTGACAAGGTCAGTCAAATCCCCTCAAGATTTATCCTGAAACCCTGTACCACAGTTTGTAGATCCTTTGTTAGTGTCAGCCATGTGGATGAGTCACAGCCATTGCTGGACCAATTTGCTCTCTGTGAAAGGCTGAGAGAATATTTTCTATCCATGTGACTCTCCTTAGGCACACTCTACATCACTGATTACTTTCCTCTGTGGCCCCATAATCTCCTTGATCAGAAAATCTGGGACACAACTGAGTTACATGATGTTACAATACAGGTTCTCCTATGTTCTGAGTCCTCATTGACCTTGAAAGGCTAAGGCCAAAATTTTGGCTGACCTTGCAGCCCTTCTTTTTCCATAATTTTTGGTCTGCCAACTTAAGCTGTTAACCCTCCAGAAGATAAACTTATTGTTATTACCCTACAGCATAGGCAGTTGGGCTTAACCTCACTATCTGTCTGAATGTCAAACATGTTAGACATAACATGGAACAGGTATTTTCCATCAAGTATTGATATGTTGAACTGTAAGCCCCTACGGAATATGAAGAAAAATATTTTTAAATATTTTAAAAATATGAATAAAGAATTCTATATTTTTACACAGAAATTTAGAAATCTAACCGTACATAGAATTGTTCTGCTGGTCTTTTGAAAGGAGCAATTAATGCTTAAATTTTTTCTTTTTCTTTTGACTTTCTTACAACATTTTTGCTATTTTTTTTCTTTAAACCAATTTGAGGGCCAGCCAAATGGCTCAGCAGATTAAAGCTCCTGCAAGCAGGTGCAGGGGTGGGGATTTGATCCCTGGGCCTGCCATGCTGGTCCCATCCCTAAGGTGCTTTTAGATGGCAACTGAGACTGGGTGTGGTGGCATGAGCCTGTAATCCCAGCCCTTGAGAGGATGTAAACAGGCTGATCACTACGAATCCAATCCAATAGTGAAACTCTGAACATCCTGTAGACCCTTCCCTCAAATACAAAAAATAAAATAAAATAAAATAAAATAGACAAACCTTGCACGTTTATATCTAGTAATCTGGTAACAACTAATTTTAAGATAACATCATGCAATACAACAACCATTGCTGAATTCCTACTACTTTGTTTAGTGAAACTTTGCATCATTTCTAATGCTGCTTTTCATGTCACTGTTTTGTAGAGCAAATTGGTCAAACAATGGACATGACCCATCTAATTGGCTGCCACTGACAAAGGATCTACAAACTGTGCTACAGGGTTTCAGGATAAATCTTGAGGGGATTTGACTGACCTTGTCAGATATAAAAGTTACATTTCTTGTTATATAGGTTTTGCTTTGTCTTGGTCTTAACCATCCAGCAGAAAAGTATAAAAATGAAATAAAAAAAGTAAAGCCATATTAATATGCTGAACTGTGAAAGGCTCAAGTCAACAGCTTCTGCAATTGCCAGTCCTACAGAAAACCCATTACTATTATGGACTACTGGACTATATTGGAATATTTTTCTGAATTCAGGCACCTATATTTAAATGACAATGGAATACCCTTCTCTGAGAAAACTAAACAGAAAAAGGGGATACAAATGAAGGATCATTTTGTATCTGTATATTCAAAATAGTTAGGATAGATATACAGCTACATTCTCTTAATTCAGTGAATAGAACGATGTGCTCTAATAGTGTTTGTGGACAGGATATCTTGTCTGCATCTTGTACAATGAATAACCACTAAGACAACAATATGCAATGTATTAATTATTGAATCTGTCTTACTAATTGGTTTTGAAACTGTTTCATTGCTATTTGTTTCTCAATAAAATTATTAATAAAATAAAAAAGGAAAAGGATGTATTCTGCTTGTTACACAAGAGGTAAAATTAAAAATTAGTATACACACAAGATCTTTTAGCTCAGTGAGCTTCACTGTTTCTCTTTTGTAGAAAGGAGACTTGAAAGCCCAACTAATCCATTTCGGAGACTTGCACCTAGTCAATTCATAACACTTCTGAAATTTGTTCCTTGCTTCTGTCTGACTTTGCCTCTCTGTCTCAGTCTCTTTCTGCCACTGTCTCTGTCTGGCTCCCTGCCCTTCCCCTTCCCTCCGCCCTTCTCTTCCCTCCCTTCCCTCCCCTCCCTCTCCCCCTGCCCTTCCTTCTCTTCGTGTGTGTGTGTGTGTGTGTGTGTGTGTGTGTGTGTGTGTGTGTGTCTCTCTCTCTCTCTCTCTCTCTCTGTCTGTCTGCATCAGGAGCACTTCTAGAGAAGGAGCTGCAAGATGCAGCAGGCCTCACTTGGTGCCCGCCCAACGTCTGCTTGATGCATCATGGCTCTGCGTGGCCAGGCATCTGGGCATCTCACAAGGGAGCTATTTTAAATAAGATGAAGGAGCAGGGGATCTTTCTGAGTTCCACCCAGTCCAACTCTGTACTTTTTCTTTCTGTCAAATGTCTGCAGAAGCAAACACTCAGACCTCGTAGTATGAGTCAGAGACAGATCGGTTTCTGTCATTTAAAATTAATTTAAAAGCACTTCAGGCCACATCACCCAGCAAGCAGTACTGTAGGCTGCAACCATAATCCGAAACAGACTCTTAAGGAAAACTAACCTCAGTGGTAACTTTGTTACTATGCTGCTGTGCCACCATTCTGAATAGAGTTGTGGGTTAGCAAAGACCGTGGTTCTTTCAAAGTAAACAGGGAACAAACCAGGTGTGGTGCCAAATATCCATAAGGCAGCCCTCGGGGAGCCTGAAGCAGGAGGACTGCAAGTTCAAGCCCTGTGTGGCAATGTTTTTTTCGATTAGCAATGATCACACCTCATTGGCTATGACATAGCCACTGCACAATGTAGCTGGTGTAACCAGCCTGGTAGTTTAGGGATTTACTGAAATACTGTCTCTAAATTCAAAACATAAAATAAAAAGGGTTAGGGATGTAACCCAGGTTGAAGGTCATGGGTTCAATCCCTGTACCACCCCCACCCCAAAAAAAGATAATATTTTTTACTTGTAGTACCAGGAATTGAGCTCAGGACCTTGTACTTCCCAGGCAAGTGCTTATTCTACTGAGCTATGTCTCTAGCCCAAAAGAGTTGAATTTTAATTTTTTTGTCTTATGAAAAAAGTAAGACAAAATTATATAATAATAGGAGAATAATAATGCATAATACATTGAGTATTGTGATCTTTAAGGTAGTTAATTAGAGTATAAGATATGAACATAGCAAACTCTCCCCATGATACTAGCACAAGTTTTTCTTTCATAAATTTTTTTATTCATTTCAATGACAAGAAATAGCAATGAAATAGTTTCAGAACAAGTAATTAGGACAGTTACAATAAAATACTAGGTGTATTGTTGTCTTTGCAGTAGTTATTCAGAGGACAAGATGCAGACATGATATCTTGTCTAACTAATATTAGTACAGACCTTTATCTTCATTGAATGGAGGTAGCTGGATATCCCAACTATTTTGTATATACATATATATTTTTTCCACTGCAAAATGATCCTTTATTTATGTCATTTTTTGTTTTGTTTTGTTTCTATAACAACATTGTTGTTATAGAAGCTCTATTTGGAGAAGTCTTTAAAGGACCTTTTCATACTTGATGGCAGTTCAAATATTGTAGACACTTGAATTCGGCAAAATCTTTTCAACTAAAACAAACTAGTAGTGTAACTATCTTCTGTACGTTTTATTTTCATTTCCTTCCTTTCTCCTTTCTTCCATCCTGCTCCATTTTCCTTTTAAAAAATTATTTCCACTTCACAATATTTATTGTACATTTTGAACCTTATTTACTATTTCAGTTTCTCACACAAGGGAAACAGTACGAAGTTCACACATGAGTCTGACTTGTTTCACTTAGGGATATGACCTCAAGGCTCATGCATTTACCTATACAAGCCTCCAGTGTACCCTTCTTTATGGCTGAGTAGTAGTCCATTGTATAAAGAGACCACATCGTTTTACTCCATTCCTCAGTTGATGGGCATTTTGGTTGTTCACTGGATTTCCTTATTACAAATTGTACTGCTATAGACATGGGTGCAAATACATCATGGTGATGTTATGATGTTTTTAATTCTTCTGGGAAGATACACACAAAAGGAAAAGCTGGGTCTCAGGGGACCTCTGCTCATAGCTTTCTGAGGAATCGCCAGACTGATTTCTCTAGCGCTTGTACCAGTCTACCTCCCAACAACAGTGCAGAAGTGTTCCTTTCTCCCCACACTCCCCCCAGCACTTGTTATTTGTTGGTTTCTTTTCTTTCTTTTTTTTTTTTTTAAAGATAATTTTATTGAGAAACATAGCGATGAGACAGCTTCACAACCAATTAGCAGCACATTTTCAATAATCAACACATGGCATATAGTTGTCTTAGTGGTTATTCACTGTACAAGATGCAGACATGATATCCTGTCTCAAACACTATTAGAACTCTATTCTTAACTCTATTCATTGAGTTAAGAAAATGGAACCTTATATCTACCCAAACTGTTCTGAATATACAGATACAAAATGGTTGTTCATTTCTATCCCACTTTTTTGGTTAACTTTATCATAGAAGGGAATTCCATTGTCGATTAAATACTGTAGGTGCAAGAATTCAGCAGAATATCCCAGTATAGTCCAGTAGTTCATAATAGTTGTGGGTTTTCCATAAGGCTGGGAATGTCCAATGTTAATCACTTGGGCCTTATACAGCTGAGCATATTAATATGGCTTTACTTTTTATAATTTATTTTCATACTGTTCTGCTGGATGGTTAAGACCATCAAATAAAGCAAGACCTATATAATAAGAAATGTAACCTTTGTATCTGATAAGGTCAGTCAAATCCCTCCAGGGTTTAACCTGAAACTCTGTAACACAGTTTGTAGACCCTTTGTCAGTGTCAGCCACGTGGATGCATCACAGCCATTGCTTGACCAATTTGCTCTCTGTGAAAACCTGAGAGAATGTTTTCTCCCCATGTGACTCTCCTTAAGCACACTCTACATCATCATTCATTTTCCTCTGTGGCCCCATAATCTCCTTGATCAGAAAATTTAGGCCACAACTGAGTTACATGATGTTATAGGACAGATGCTCCTATGTCCTGAGTCTTCACTGACATTGAAAGGCTAGGAGCAAAATGTTAGCTGTCTTGAAACCCTTCTTTTTCTCTAATTTTTGGTCTGCAAACTTAGGCGGTTAACCCTCCAGAAGAGAGCATTATTATTGTTACCCTACAGCATAGTCAGTTAAGCTTAACTTCCCTATCTGTCTGGATGTCAAACATCTTAGATATAACATGGAACAGGTGTTTTCCATCAGATATTGATGTGTTAAATTTTGAGTTCCTCAAGTATATGAAGAAAAAAGATTAAAAGGATAAGAAATATTAAAAAAAGAATATGAATTTATCTGTTTTTAGACACAAATTTAGAAATCTAACTATAAACACCCTTGTAGCAGGACATTCTCAATGACATTATTTTTTATCTCTTGAATTCATTTATTACCCTTTTTTAAAAAAAGAAACATTATATGAGAGACAGTATGGCAGCAATTGGTATATCATGACAATCAGTATGTAATTACAAAAGCATAATGACAGGCATTCCAAGCATGACCCTATCATTACACATTGCTTTCTTCAGTGCAGTTGCTTAGTTCACAGGTATCAGCATCGATAATTAGTCTGGGTGAGAATCCTACCAACTGCTCATTTCAAAAACATGCTGAAGATTCTCAGGACCATTGCCTTTCCCATCTTGTGCATATAAATGTATGACTTTTCCCTTATAATGTTTCCTAGCTTTTCTCCTTGCCCTCTCTTCATTGTCTATTCCTCTAGTTTTCACATTACTTTTTATTGTGTTATGCCCTTTTATTCTTATTTCTTCCTTTGAGTTCTTATACTACCGAGACTATATGAAATTTACACATGTGGATCTGGTTTATTTCACTTATGAGTATATCTTCAAGTGGCATCCACTTATATAAAGGCTTTGAGTTTATCATTCTTTTTTTTTTTTTTTGTCTTTTTGAGACAGGGTCTCACTATGCAGTTCAGGCTGGCCTTAAGCTCACTTTGTAGCTCAGGCTGGTCTCGAACTCACAACAATCCTCCTGCCTCAGCCTCCCCAGAGTTTATCATTCTTTATAGCTGAATATTACTCCATTGTATAAAAATACCACATGTTTTTCATCCATCCATTCTTCAGGTGACAGGTATCTTGGTTTCTTCCAAGATTGGGCTATCACACATTGTGCTTCTATAAACATAGGTACACGTATATCACTATGATACTATGTTTTCAGTTCCTCCAGGAAAATTCCCAGTAGAGGAGTAGCTGGTTTGAATGGGATTTCCAGTCCTAGTATTTTAAGGAGTCTCCACACTGATCTCCGTAATGGATACACCAGTCTACATTCCCACCAGCAGGAGAGAAGGGTTCCTTATCCCCCACAGCCTCTCCAACATTTGTTGTTGGCTGATTTCTTTATGATAGCCATTCTTTCTGGGGTGAGATGGTATCTCAGTGTTGTTTTAATTTGCATTTCACGGATGGCTACTAATGTGGAGCTTTTTTTCATATTCCCTTCTTTAATTTCATCCTCTGAAAAGTATGTATTCATTTCAGATGCCCATTTCTGGATTGGGTCTTTAAATTTTGAGACATTAATGGTTTTTAGTTCTGTATAAATTCTAGAGACCAGATCTTTGTCTGAGTGCTTATTAGTTAAGACTTTTTCGAAATTTGTGGATTATCTTTTCACTGTGTTGGTAATTTCTTTTGATGTGCAAAAACTTCTTAATAAGATGAGGTCCCACAACAAGGAAGGGGCAAGGAGAAACACTGGGAAACATGACAGGGGCAAAGCCATACATTTATACGCACAAGATGGGTAAGGCAGTGATCCTGAGAAACATCAGCAGGTTTTTGGAACAAGCAGTTAAGTGGTAGGATTCTCAGCCTGAATAACTACTATGCTCATACCTGTGAACGAAGCAACTGCACTGAAGATAGCAATGTGTAAAAGAAGGGTCACGCTTGGAATGCCTGTCATTCTGGTCTTCTAAATACATACTGTTTTCATGATATACTAGTTATTGCCACACTGTCTCACAAGTAAATGTTTGTCTTTTTAAAAAAAGGGTAATAAATGAAAGAAAGAGACAAGATAAAATGTCACAGGATTATACAGCTAAAATGCTGTATACAGTGAGATTTCTAAATTTCTGTGTAAAAATATGTAATTGGTTTTTCATATTTTTTAATTTTTTTTATTTTTTCAATATTTTTCTCAAAAATTATTTTTCTCCATATTCTGTAGGGACTTAAAGTTTAACGTATCAATGCTTCATGGAAAATACCTGTTCCATGTTATGCCTAAGATGTTTTATATTCAGATGGATAGTGAGGTTAAACTGAACTGCATATGTGGTAGGGTAATAATAAGCTTCTCTTCTAGAGGGTTAACAACCTAAGTTTGCAGACCAAAAATTACAGTAAAAGAAGGGCTGCAAAGATAGCCAACATTTCTGCCTAGTATTTCAAGGTCAGTGAAGACTCAGGATATAGGAGAACCTGCGCTGTAACCACATGTAACTCAGTGGTGTCACAAATTTTCTGATCAAGGAGATTATGGGGCCACCGAGCAACGTAATCAATGACATAGGGTGTGCCTCAGAAGAGTCACAGGGAGAGAAAACATTCTCTTAGGCTTTCACAGAGAGGAAATTGGTTAAGCAATGGTTGTGACTCACCCACATGGCTGAAACTGACAAAGGATCTGCAAACTGCGGTACAGGGTTTCAGGATAAATCTTAAGGGGATTGACTGACCTTATCAGATATAAAAGTTACATTTCTTGTTATATAGATTTGCTTTATCTTGTTATTAACCATCCAACAGAAAAATACAAAGACAAACTGTAAAAGTAAAGCCATATTTATATGCTAAGTTGTAAAAGGCTCAAGTCAACGACTCCTGACATTGCCAGTCCTGCTTATAGTTGACTACTATTGTGGACTAGTGGACCGGGTTGGATTGTTTTGCTGAATTCATGCACCTATAGTATTTAGATGCAAGTGGAATACCCATCTCTGACAAGACTAAATAACAAAAAAAAAAAAGGGATACAAAGGAAGGACCATTTTGTATCTGTATATACCGTATAGGATAGATATACAACTACTTTCATTTAATTCAAAGATAAGAAAGAGGGGCAGGGAAGATGGCTCAGTGGAATAAGTGCTTCCCTGGTTAGTGCAAAGGCCTGAGTTCAATCCCCAGTTCCGTCAAAAAAACAAACAAACAAAAAAAAAAAAACAAAGAGAAAAATGATTTGTACTAATAGTGTTTGGAGAGTATATCCTGTCTTCATCTTGTACTATGGATAACCACCAAGAAGATAACAATGTACCATAGATTAATTATTGAAACTGTCCTATTAATCAGTTTCGAAACTGTCTCATTGCCATTTGTTTTTCAATAAAATAAAATGAAAAAATAAATAAGAGGAGGTCCCAGTTCTTAATTCTTTCAAGTGTTCCCTGTGCTATTTGATTTTCGTTCATGAACTCTGCCTACCCCTATGTCTTCAAGAGTTCCTCCTTCTTTCTCTTAATTTAGTGTTGATGTTTTAATGTTTAAATCTTTATTCTATTTTGACTTTAGTTAGTGGTAGACCGGGGTTAAGTTTTAGTTTTTGACATGTAGAGAGACAATTTTCCCAGCACCAGTTTTTAAAGAGGCTTCCAGTGAGCGTGTTTGGCAACTTTGTTGAAGATAAGGTGGCTGTGTTTGTATGTAGAGGCTTCTGCATAGTCTAATCTACTCCACTGAAACTCAGATCTATTTTGTTGCCAGTATCATGCTGATTTTATCACAGTATCTTTGTAGCATAATTTCGAGTCAGGAATTGTAATGCCGCCTGCCTTGTCTTTGTTGCCCAGGATTGCCTTTAATACTCTAGGTCTTTTCTGGTTCCGGATAAATTTTAGGAATAATTTCTCTAGGTCTGGGAGGTATGTTGGTGGTAGTTTGACTGAGATTACATTGAATCTCTACAGCAATTTTGGGAGTATGGCCATGTTCACGTGTTGATTCTTTCTATCCAGGAGTAGGGAATATATTTCCATTTTCTGAAATCCTCTACAATGTTTTTTTTCAAGTAGTGTAATTTTCCTTGAAAAAAACCTTTGACTTCCTTAGTTAAATTAATTTCAAGATCTTTAATTTTCTGTGGTGCTATTGTAAAAGGTATTGTTTCTCTCATTTCCCTCTCAGTGTGTTTGTTATCTGTGTAGAGGAATGCTACTGACTTTTGCGTATTGACTTTGTATCCTGCTATGCTACTGAATATGTGTATCAATTCTAGTAGCTTCTTCGTGGAGTTTTTTGAGTCTTCCAAGTAAACTATCATGTCATCTGCAAATAATGATAATTTAACTTCTTCTTTACCTATTCTTATTCCTTTTATTTCTTTCTCTTGCCTAATGGCTATAGCTAATGTTTCCAGAGGTATATTGAATAGGAGTGGTGATAGAGGACATCCTTGTCTTGTACTAGATCTGAGAATAAAAGATTTCAGTTTTTCGCCATTTAGAATTATGTTATCTGTTGGGCTGTCATAGATGACTTTTATCAGATTGAAGTAGCAGTCATCTATAGAGCTTTGAATATGAATGTGTGTTGGACTTTGTCAAAGGCCTTTTCTGCATCAATGTGGTTTTCAGATTTCAGTCTATTGATAGATACAGTGTATTACATTTATATATTTGCATATATTTAATCATACTTGTATGCCTGGAATGAATTCTACCTGGTCCTGGAGTACACTCTTCTTGATGATTTGCTGTGTTATGTTTGTTAGCATTTATTGAGGATTTTTGCATCTATGTTCATGAGGAAGATTGACCTGTAGTTCTTTTTCAGTTATGTCTTTCCCTGGTTTTGGTGTCAGTATACTTGCCTCCAGGAATGATTTTGGGAGGATTGCTTCATTTTCAATTTCACTGAAGAGTTTCAGGGGTACAGGGGTTATAACTTCCATAAATTTTTTGTAGAACTTAGCTGCGAATCCATCAGGACCTGGACTTTTCTTTATCAGCAGTTTTTTTCTTTTAAATTACATTTTGTATTTCATTGGTTGTTTTGGGGTTATTGAGAGTTGTTATATCTTCTTGATTCAGTTTTGGTACTTTGTTCCTTTCTAGGAATCTATCTATTTCTTCTGTGTCTTCTATTCTGTGAGAGTAAAGATTCTTAAAGTAGCTATTGATAATCTTCTGGATTCCACTGGATCTGTGATAATTACAAACTTTTCATTCTTTATTGCTTGTATTTGAATTTATTCTTTCATCTTTTTGATGAGGTTACCTAGGACTTACCAATTTTACTTAATATTTCAAAGAACCAGCTTTTTGATTTGTTAATTCTTTGAATTATTTGTCTGAATTGAATTAATTTCTGCTATCTTGTTTATAATTCCTTCCTGTCTTTGGTCTCTGGGTTTTGTTTGCTCTGCCTTTTCTAGATGTTGGAGGTGCAGCATTAGGGTGTTTATTTTATTTTTTTCCCATAATTTTATTGAAGAACAAATAGCAATGAGACAGTTTGAAATGAAATTAGTAGAACAGATTCAATAATTAATACATTGCATATTGTTTTCATAGTTGTTATTCATTCTACAAGGTGTAGACATGATATTCTATTTATAAACACTATTTGAACAAATGCCTCTAATCAATGAATTAAGAGAATGTAGCTGTATACCTATCTTTTTTTAAAGCTCAATTATATTACAGTTTCAATAATTAATACTTTTTACATTGTTATCTTCCTAGTTGTTATCTATAGTACAAGAAGCAGACAGGATATCCTGTCCAATCACTATTAGTGCAAATCTTTCTCTCATAGAATTACTTAAAAGTACTGCATATTTATCCTAATTGTACTGTTCATACAAACACAGAATGGTTCTGCCTTTGTGTCCCTTTTTTTGTTTAGTCCTGTCAGAGATGGGTATTCTATTGTCATTCAATTATTAATAGGTGCTTGAATTCAGGGAAACAATCCAACATAGTCCAGCAGTCCACAATAATAGTTGGTTATCCCAAGTTGTCACTAGAGCCATTTACAGCTGAGCATATTATTATGGCTTTCTTTTATACAACTTGTTTTTATACTTTTTTGCCGAATGGTTAAGACCAAGATAAAGCAAGAACTATATAACAAAAAATGTAACTTTTGTATCTGATGAGGTCAGTCAAGTCCCCTTAGGGTTTATCCTATAACCCTGTACCTCACTTTGTAGATTCTTTGTCAGTGTCAGCCATTTGGATGAGTCAAGGCCATTGCTTGACCAGTTTGCTCTCTGTGAAAGCCTGAGAGAAATATTGCTCTCCATGTGACTCTCCTTAGGCACAATATAAATCATCAATCACATTCTTCTGTGGCTCCATAATCTCATTGATCAGAAAATTTCAGGCACAATGGAGTTCCATGATGTTACAGTACAGGTACTCCTATGTACTGAGTCTTCACTGACCTTGAAAGGCTAGGGCCAAAATGTTTGCTGATCTTGCGTCCCTTCCATTTCTCCAATTTTTGATCTGCAAACTTAGGTTGTTGATCATCAAGGAGAGAAGCTGATTATTACCCTGCAACATATGCAGTTCAGTTTACCTTAACTATCTGTCTAAATTCCGTTAGTTGTTGTTATACCTTTCTATTTGTATTTCTTCTTTTTGATTTCTTCTACTAGGGAGAGTGTACGATATTTGCACATGGGTCTGGTTTATTTCACTTATAAGTGTATGTTTGAGTGTCATCTACTTAATTATAAAGGCTTCAAGTTTATCATTCTTTATAGCTGAGTAATTCTCCATTGTATAAAAATGCCACATTTTTAAAACCATTCCTCATGTGACAGTCATCTTGGTTGTTTACAAGATTTGGCTATCACAAATTGTGCTGCTATAAACATAGGTACACATATATCACTATGATATGATGTTTTCGGTTCCTCTGGGAAAATTCTCAGCAGGGGGATAGCTGGATTGAATGGGATTTCCAGTCCTACTCTTTTGAGGAGTCTCCACACTGATCTTCACAATGGTTGTACCAGTCTACATTCCCACCAGCAGTGGAGAAGGTTTCCCTTTTCCCTACAGACTCTCCAACATTTGTTGTTGGTTGATTTCTTTATGATAGCCATTCTTTCTGGAGTGAGATGGTATCTCAGTGTTGTTTTAATTTATATTTCATGGATGGCTAGTGTAGCATTTTTTCATATATTTATTCGCTTCTTAATTTCATCCTCTGAGAAGTATGTATTCACTTCAGATGCCCATTTCTAGACTGGGTCTTTAAATTTGAGGGCCCTAATCTATCTTAGTTCTGTATAAATTCTAGAGAGCAGACCTTCATCTCAGTGCTTATTTGTTAAGCTTTTTTAAATTTGTGGGTTGTCTTTTCACTTTGCTGATAATTTATTTTGATGTGCAAAAACTTCTCAATAAGAGTTGGTCCCAGTTATTAATTCTTTCAAGTGTTTCCCATGAGAATACATGTTTGTTCATGAACTCTTTGCCTACCCCTATGTCTTCAAGAGTTACTCCAACTTTCTCTTCCAGGAGATTGAGTCTTTCTCCTTTAATGTTTAGATTTTTAATCCATTTTAACTTTAGCTTAGTGCATGATGATAAACCTGCTTTAAGTTTTAGTTTTCTGCATGAAGAAAGCCAGTTTTTCTAGCACCATTTGGTAAAGAGGCTATCTTTTTTGCAGTAAGTGTGTTTGGCTCCTTTGTGGAAGATCAGGTGGCTCAGTGTGTTCGTAGAGGCCTATGTGTCTTCTAATCTATTCCATTGATCCTCAGGTCTATTTCATTGCTGATACCATGTTTATTTTAGCACAGTGGCTTTGTAGTATAATTTCAAGTCAGGAATTGGGATGCCTCCTGCCTTGTCTTTGTTAGCCAGGATTGACTTTGGTATTCTAGGTCTTTTCTGGTTCCAAATAAATTTTAGGAAGTATTTCTCTAGGTCTGGGAGGCATGTTGGTGGCAGTTCGATAGGGATTGTGTTAAATCTGTACAACAGTTTTGGGAGTATGGCCATCTTCATGATGTTAGTTCTTCCTATCCAGGAGCAGGGAATATCTTTCCACTTTCTGAAATCCTCTATGATCTCTTTTCTTAGGGTACTGTAATTTTCACTGAAAAGATCTTTGACTTCTTTGGTTAAGTGAATTCCAAGGTATTTTATTTTCCGTGGTGCTATTGTAAAAGGTATTGTTTCTATAGTTTCCCTCACAGTCTGTTTGTTAAGTGGATAGAGGAATGCTATGAACTTTTGAGTACTAACTTTTTATCCTGCTATGCTACTGAATTTGTGTATCAGTTCTAGTAGCTTCTTGGTGGAGGTTTTTGGGTCTTCTAAGTGAAGTATCATGTCTTCTGCAAATAGTGATAATTTAACTTCTTCTTTACCTATTCTTATACCTTTTATTTCTCTCTGTTATCTAATGGCCGTAGGTAATGATTCCAAAACTATACTGAATAGGAGTGGTAATGGAAGACATCCTTGTCTTGTACCAGATCTAAGAGTAAAATATTTCAGTTTTTCCTCCTTTTAGAATTATATTCACTGTTGGGTTGTCATAGATGGATTTTAGTAAATTGAGGTTGAGGCCTTCTATTCCAATTTTCTGTAGGACATTGAACATGAATCAGTGTTGGAGTTTGTCAAAAATTTTTATTGCATCAATTGAGATGATCATGTGTTTTTTAGATTTCAGTCTAACCATCCTTGCATCCCTGGGATAATTCCTACCAGGTCATGGTGTATGATCTTCTTGATGATTTGCCGCATTCTATTTGTGAGGATTTTATTGAGGATTTTGTGTCTATGTTCATGAAGGAGATTTACCTATAGTTCTGTTTTTTAGTTCTGTCTTTCCTTGGTTTTGGAATCAGTATAATACTTGCCTCCAGAAATGATTTTAGGAGGACTGCTTCCTTTTCAATTACATTGAAGAGTTTGAGCAGTGTAATGATTATATCTTCAATAAATTTCTTGTAGAATTCAGCTGTGAATCCATCAGGATGTGGACTTTTCTTCATCTGCAGGTTTTTTGTTACATTTCATATTTTGTTGGCTGTTGTTGGATTACTGAGAATTGTTATATCTTCTTGATTCAGTTTTGGTACTTTTTACATTTCTAGGAATCTGTCCATTTCTTCTGTGTTTTCTATTCTGTGAACGTAAAGATTCTTGAAGTAGCTATTGATAATTGTCTGAATTTCCAATGGGTCTGTGGCGATTTCACCCTTTTCATTCCTTATTGCTTCTATTTGAACTTTTTCTTTCCTCTTTTTGATGAGGTTAGCTAGGGGCTTATCAATTTTATTTAGTCTTTCAAAGAATCAGCTTTTTGATTCATTGATTCTTTGAAGTGTTTTCTTCATCTCTATTGAATTAATTTCTGCTCTAATCTTCATGATTTCTTCCTGTCTTTGGGCTCTGGGTTTGGTTTGCTCTTCCTTTTCTAATGTCAGCGGTGCAACATTAATATTTATTTGTTCCCGTTCTGTTTTCCTAATGTGCGAGTTCATAGTGATGGTTTTCCCTCTGAGAACTGCTTTAATCACATTCCATAAATTCCAATAAGTTGTTTCTCAATTTTCTTGAATTCTAGATATTCATTGAATTTCTTGTTTAATTTCATTTGTGATCCATTGAAGGCTGAGTATGGTGTTGTTTAATTTCCATATATTTAGCGGGTTTTTCTGTTTTTTTTTTTTTTTGTTTTTTTTTTTTTTACAGTTTCATTGCACTGTGGTCGGATAATAAGCATGGCATAAATCCTGTTTTCTTACATGTACTTAAGTGTGACATATGGATTAGTATGTGGTCTAGTTTAGAATATGACCCCTGTCCAGCTTTAAAAAAATGTGTATTTGGCTATGGTTGGGTGGAACACTCTGTATATGTACACCAGGTCCAGAACTAAACTCTGGTTTAATTCTTCTACTTCTTTGCTAATTTTTTGTCTGGTTAATATATCTTTTTGGGATAAGGGTGTATTAAGGTCTCACATTAAGATTGTGGTCTCGCATATTATATTTTTCATGTCCATTAAGATTTGTCTTATATAGTTGGGTGCTCCTGTGTTTGGTGCATAGATATTTATGAGTGTTACCTCTTCCTCTTGAATTTTTACCCTAAGCAATATATAGTGGCCTTCTTTATTATGTCTGATCATTCTTGGTTTAAGGTTGAGACTCTCTGAGAACAGAATTGCTACCCCTATTTTTTTCTGAGGTGCTGGGGCATGTAATATTGTTTTACATCCTTTGACTTTAAGCCTATGAATGTCTTTTTGTGTTATGTGTGTTTCTTGCATACAGGTTTTGTTTCCTAATCCACTGTGTCAGTCTATTTCTATTAATTGGTGAATTGAGTCCATTTACTTCAATGGTGTAATTGAAATGTGTTGAGTTATGATTGAAATGTTATTTACCTGCTGTTTTTTATGCCTCTTTGTCCTGTGTTTAATTGTTTGCCCTATTTAGTGGGTTCCTTCTGTTCTCATTCGTGGAATTTTGGTCATTGTGTTCCCTCTCTAGAACATCTTTCAGTAGCCTGTGTAGGAATGGCTTTGTCATCATGAAATTCTTTAGTTGTTCTTTGTCATGGAAGTATTTCGCTTCTCCATCAAACTTGAAAGAGAGTTTTGCAGGTCATAGTATTCTGGGCTGGAATTTGTTTTCATGGAGGACTTGAAGTACTCTGCTCCATGCTCTCCTTGCCTTCGTGGTTTGTGAAGAGAAGTCAGGTGTAATTCTGATTGGTTTTCCTTTGAATGTGATCTGCTTCTTCCTTGTAGCATTTTTAAGTATATTATTTTTGTGTTAGATTTCTGGGATCTTGACTATTACATGTGTCGGTGTGTTTTTACTTGGGTTGAAGTTATTTGGTGTTCTGTACGCTTCCGTTACCTGAATGTTTGTTTCCACATATCTGCGATTACTTCTCCCCAAATTCTTTTTATGTCATTTGTATTGACTCCTTCATTCTCATTGACACCAATTATTCTCACATTGTTCATCCTGGTGTCATCTTGCAGGTGATGGATTATTTTTTCCTGCATTCTTGTTGTTTTTAAAAGATCCTTTCTCACCTTTTCATTAGCTGCCCCAGTGTCCTCAAGATCTAAAACTCTGTCTTCGCTTTTACTCAAACGGTTTTATAGACTCATGATTGAGATTTTAAGTTCTTCTGTATCTCTTTGACTCTGCTTCATGCGATCTATTTCTTTCCTGTATTGCTCATTCAAGGAATCCATCATATTTCTAATCTCCTCTATGTTTTTTTTTATCAATGCCTTCTTTAGTGGTAGCTATTAATTCTTTTACTGCAGAGATTTTTCTAAATTGGGTTTCCTTCATATATGTCTGTATTTCATTCCTCAGATTCTATGATTTCAAAGATTACTTTTTTTATTTGAAAAATTAATTCTGCTCCGAGTTCCTCTTTACTTTTCTGCTGTTGTTTCTTTGCTTGCGACACTATTAATTCACGTTTCAGCTGGAATAGTGTACTCTGCACTTGTTGTGGGTGGGCATTGGGTTTTCCCCATACATTTCTGGATTTGGTTCATTACTTCAGATGCTGTGTATTCAGAAATTTCTTTTTTTATTTCAGGGGTTAATTCTGGTCTGAGTTCCTCTATTCCTTTCTGCTGTTGTTTCTTTGCTTCTGCTTCTGTTAATTCATGCATTTCAGCTGAGCTTGTGTCCTCTGCACTTGTCATGGGCAGGGCCTCGAACTTACCTGAGGTTGCAATTTGCTCCTTGCCTTTGTCATTTTGTATAGCACCGACCTCTGACCTTTGGTGTAGAGCTTTGGTACAGTTAAACCTTAGTACATAATGAGATTAGAGTGCAGATCTAAGTTTGAGTTTATCCAGTTATGCCTGGCCTGGATCTAGCTGTTGTGTTCAGCTCCTTTTTTCTGTAGCCCTTCTGGCACAACTGTGAGCCTGTGGTTCGCCTCTGTTGTGCCCCTGGCCCAGGGAGCACAGGGAAGTGCTGAAGCTCTCCCACATACTCATTGGGTCATGCTGGCCTGGATTGGGGCTGGAAGAGACAAATATTCTCACTCACTACACAGGCTTCCAGGCGGCTGCCTCAGGGAGTTGCAGGGTTGCAGAGGTGTAGTAGAGAGTCTCACCAGCACAGGTGCTTCAGTTTTGCTGTCGGGGTCTCTTGCTGGTGGCACGGGGAAACCGGAAGTTGTCCTAGGGTGTTTACTTGTTCCCTTTCTGTTTTCCTAATGGAAAACAGATTTTTGATTTCAGTGATAAACTCACAACAGGGAGGAGATGAAATTCATTGAAGGTCCTCTTTGGTCTGAGTCTGAAGTGGCAGGAGGAGAGTCTGGCAGAGTAGAGAGACACATTTTGGTAAAATTTAAGTAAGAAATCAGGTTGGACAAAAGTCCTCATGGAGCTTCTCCCCAGGGGAGGGATTAAGAACTTGACCTAAAGGTCGCAAGGAGCTTGTCAAAGACATCTCTACTAGGGGCAACACATGAGTCCCAGGCTAGAATGGAGAGAAGAGGTGCTCTCTGGGCCTCACTGAGGCCTCGATCTCACTAAGGGGAATACAGCCCTAGGCAGGGCAGGCACTTACAACTTCCTTTTCTTCAGAGACTCAGCAAATCTCCTGATTGCTGCAGCAGAAATGTCAGGGTGAAGCCAAGAGATGGTTACTGCGCTGGTACTTTTTGAGCTTAATAGCTAAAGATTCTAGTCCTGTACATTATTCTGTAGTTCCTTTGTCTGTGTCATCTATGTGGATGAGTCACGGCCAATGCTTGACCAGTTTATTCTCTGTGAGAGCTTGAGAGAAAGTTTTCTCTTCATATGACTCTCCCCAGGCACACTATAGAACTTCCATCTCTTTCCTCTGTGGCTCCATAATCTCCTTGTTCAGAAAATTTGGAGCTCACCTGAGTTTCATGATGTTGCAGTACAGGTTCTCCTATGTCCTGAGTCTTCGCTGACCTTGAAAGGCTAGGGCCAAAATGTTGGCTGGCCTTGTGGCTCTTCTATTTCTCCAACTC
>PVKA01022470.1:0-37071 GCA_004027165.1 Ctenomys sociabilis | reverse complement strand
GTACACTGTTAGATGCACCATGTATTAAGAAAAGACATCCAAGAATTATTAATGGGCTCAGAGAGCTCTGGGACACACCTCTTATTAGACAAAGTCTTTCTCTTTCATTTTTTAACTTGTTGTTATTTTAAAACTTCAAAGAAAATTCAAAGAGAAAATACCACATGTCTGCCCCACTCCAAAGCAAATTGCTTTCCTTTTTCTATGTTCTTGTCCTGTCTCTGTTATAAACCAGCTTATATTTTCATTCATGTGGATGGCTTTGTGACAAGTAATTCAATTGGCTTTTTAAAAAATAATTTTATTGAGAAACAAACAGCATTGAGACAGTTTCAAAACTGATTAGTAGGGGGCCAGGGAAATAGCTCAGTAGAATAACTGCTTGCCTGGCAAGTGCAAGGGCCTGAGTTTAATCCCTGGTTCTGCCAAAAATACAAAAAACAAAACAACAACAAAAAAACTGATTAGTAGGACAGTTTCAATAATTAATACATTGTATATTGTTGTCTTCCTAGTGGTTATTCATAGTATGAGATGCAGACATGATATCCTGTCCAAACACTAGTAGAATAAGTCTTTCTTCTCATTGAATTAAGAGAAAGTAGCTATATATCTATCCTATTTTGTATATGCAGTTACAAAATGGTCCTTCCTTTATATCTCCTTTTTTTGTTTAGCTTTGTCAGAAATGGGTATTCCATTGCCATTTAAATATTTTAGATGTGTGAATTCAGCAAAATAATCCAATATAGTCTAGTAGTCCATAATAGTAGTGGGTTATCTGTTGGACTGGCAATGTCAGAAGTTGGTGACTTTTTCTGCTGGATGGTTAAGACCAAGATAAAGCAAGAAATGTAACTTTTGTATCTGCCAAGGTTAGTCAAATCCCCTTAGGGTTTACCTGAAACCCTGTACTGCAGTTTGTAGATCCTTTGTGAGTGTCAGCCATGTGGATGAGTCATGGCCATTGCTTGACCAATTTGCTCTCTGTTAGTTGGCTTTTTTTTTTTTTTTTTTTTTTTTGGTATTTTAGGGAAGCTCTACAGGATGTTCAGGGTCTCACTACTAGATTGGACTCAGTGATCCACCTGTTTACAACCTCCCAAGAGCTGAGATTACAGGCATGTGCCACCACACCCAGTCTCAATTGCTATCTCAGTGCGCCCCAGGGGCAGGACCAGCACAGCAGGTCCAGTGATGGAACCCCCAGCCCTTGTGCCTGCTTGCAGGCGCTTTAATCCACTAAGCTATTTGGCTAGCCCTGTCAGTTGGTTTTTAATAGAGCCCATCTGTTGGGGCTGTGATAAGGTGACTTCCAGTTTTCTGCCATGGTGGAACAGTACTTGATGACCTCTTTGCCCACAGAAGCTCTTTCTCTTGTTATTTTCAGTCTGATCCCCTGAAATAGGGATGTGCTATCAGAAAGAAAGATCTTTAGATTTGGTAGATGTGGCCAGGTTGACTCCCACAGGGTGAGAGCATACTCTCCTGCCGCCTGCAGGTGTGTGGGCCATTTCCCAGCAGCCTGACTAACAGTGACCAGCTTGTGTTTCTCATCTTCTTCCCCTGAACTCTAGCTTCTGGCATCCTCTCAGAAGGCTCTTGATGGGACAAGTATTTTATGGACATGATTCAGTGTCCTATTGCATCAGTAAAATGTGGTGTTTAACCAGTTTTCATAGTTAGCAAAATCTGCCCAAGTCATTGTGCAGGAATGTTTGTCCTGTTTCCAAAAAAACTCATGGGTATTGGCCAGAGGCCAGGCCACTCACAAACCTGACCACAAGCCTGTGAGCAACAGGAGGGCAGCACTTTGCTGTCTCTTGTTTTCTCATTAAGATCTATTTACCTCACCTTCTTTTGGAAGGTGGCATGGGTGGGAATGGAGGGGTCAGGACTTTCTTGCCCCTCCTTGGGAATTAGTTCCTGTTGCACAGGGAACTAATGAGGGAGCTAACTCATGGTTCTCATTTGTTTCTTATAAGACCCTCATAAGCCATTGTGGTATTTAAATTCCAGACCTAGAACTTTGTTTTTCCCTGGACTGTTTATGAAGACTCCAGGAATGGGTGTGTCAGAGAAAAACAGTCTAGTACCCTTGGCTGGTGCCCAAGTAACTTCTCTACTAGAATTCTTTTCAAGGAGCTGATCCTTGAATAGTTCTGCAGGTCTGGAAATTACTAATGTTTAATCTGTCACATTCTTGCGCTATACCAAGTGGGGGGTGGGCCTTTTATAGTCCCCTCTCCTGGCCTGTGGCCAGGCTGGTGCAAACAAGCCCGTGTGTCCTTCCTGTTCCCTGGGTGACCAAAGATGGCAGTTGTCTTGCTGTGCATTTCCTCAGAATTATCCTTTCGGACTATTTGTTTTTCTCTTATTTCTCAGTTAAGACAATAGACTTTTCACCTCACATCTGTGGCAGGCACCTCAGCATCCACTGTATTAATCTGCTTATTGCTAACCGTTAGCTGAGTCTGCCCCTTTTGTCTCTCCCCTCAAACAGAAGTATAGAATCACAGACCCCTGAGAGAGAGAACCACGATTTAAGCTTCTGTTTCACTGAGGATGCATTAGGACAGGCGTCTGGACATAGACATGATGGATGGATAGATGGATGGGTGGATGGATGGATGGATGGATGGATGGATGGATGGATGGATGGATGGATGAATAGATAGGTAGGTAGTGGATAGGTTTATGTGTTTGTGTGAACCTGTGTTTGAGTAAGTATGTCTGTATCCTACTAACCCTCTCTTTCTGTAGAAACCTGTCTACTATATCCTTAAACTTTGAATTATGTAGGAATTGATTGTTTCATGTACTATGTTGAGTTTTCTTCTTATTTCATGGAGGATTGCCTTATGGATCCATGGTCTGGGCTTTTATTTCTAGTGTAACAGGAGCACAGCCTATCCTCTAGGCAGTGCATATGTGTCAGCTGATGCAGTGAGACTTTAACTAAAAAAAGGAGAAGCCAGGAACTTTTCAATGGAGGGGATTCCTTACCACTCTCTCTGGGCCCTCCTTGCCCCGTCATTTCTCAGGACATGGTACAAAGCCAGGTTTTGAACTAACAGTGATCTTAGTGTTCATTGCTCTGTAGGAGTTTTGGGGAATCTTTTAACCACTTGGGGTTTTTCTTTTGTACCTGCCGTGGCTTGAGAATTTTACCACAAAATGGAGAGGGCGCTGATAGCTATTCTGATAAATGTTAAAATGAACCTTAGGTCAGGTTGCATTCCTCCAACATCCATTTTCCAGGAATCATTTGTCAGTTCAGTGCTTCAACATTAGCACTTATTTTTGTCTATTCTGTACCACAGTTTTTTTTATTATAATTGTTATGATAATTCCAGGCCACAGATGTCACAAAGCTCTGGGTCAAATTGTGCTCAGGAGTAAAACTGAGCTTAGTACATCCTAAATGTGAAACCTTTTGTTCAGCGCTAAGTGCAGCAGGGAGAAATTCCAGTGTCTACCTCAGCCATGTGAAATTTTAGTCAGCAAAGAACTGAACTGAACTGCTTTACCTGAGATCATTTTCTTGCTTTAGCTTTAGCTTCTTGGTAAAAGCACAAGCTGTGAGAAATCTACTTTACAAGTCCCAAATTGGGCAAGAAAGAGTAAGGAAGCAAGGACATAAGAATATTCTTTTTATTTCTAGCTTGTTCTACTGGGGAGCAGTGACTGATAAACAGTAGAGAGCTCTCCTGAAGATGAAATAGGAAGGAGAGGAGAACATCTAGGAATTGTTCCTCTCAAGCTGTAGCCTGGTGCTATAAGTGCAGATAGTGTGAATTAAAACTACTCTTGAGCCTGGATATTGCTGGGTGATAGAGTACTTACCTCACATGTGTGGAACCTTGAGTTCAATCTCTTAGTAAAACAAAATAAAACTGAACTACTCTGGGTGGCTCACCTTTTGTGTATTTTGAAATCCCTTTAACATCAGTTCTAAAAATACTAAGTCAAGCCAAGTAAAATAGCTTTATAAATACAGTATGGCTTCCAATTCACATCCTTCACAGTTTGAAAGCTAAAATGAAAACTTGAGCTTTTGGGAACGTTGATCTGGAAGCCATTACTGAATTAGAGTCAGAAGAGCCTGCCTGGCCTCCTCTGAGCACATTGTGAGCCCATAGGGTACTCATGGCCCAGGCCTGCTGGCATGGAGGAGAGAGCTCCAGAACCAGTCTCCCCTCTCTGAGTGCTTAACAAGTAGGGGAGGCAGCTGGGGATGACACTTCCCTATCTAACTGGTTTCTCAGTAGTGTGCAAGCATTACTGTGGGCTTACTGTGAATTATTTCCTCCTGAGCCCCTGCTTTGCAGCTTTGTTATCAAAGGTGGAATGAAGGTGTACTTGTCAGCATTTGAGTGAACTAAGCACATTATTTGGCTGTCCTTAGCAGTCCAGAGGAACACATGTGGGAAACACAATGAGACACCATTACACCCTGCCAGGTCAGCAGAATTTTGCAGAAATGAGGACACTACACCACCTGTGTTGGAAAAGACTCAGAACATTGGGAATTTGGCACTAGAGGCACTGATCATGGGGGAAAGAAAGCATTTCCAGCTATAGGCCCCAAGTGTTCTACTCTGATGGGGTCAGAGCCATGTGCTAGAATGTTCTCTATATGTTGAAAACTAGAGCCCTACATCAGAAACAATTGTATGCTCCTGCACAGAGGGGTGAATAAGTAAGCCATGGTTTGTACATCAACAAGAATGGACAGACTATAACTACTCACAACACAAATGCTCTGTCTCACTCACTCTCCCTCCTGCTATCCCTTTTCCACTCTTCCTCCCTCTTTTTTTCTCTCTGTGCTGAGATGGAACTCAGGGCCTTATGCTACACCCCAGCTCGCTCTCTCTCTCTCTCTCTCTCTCTCTCTCTCTCTCTCTCTCTCTCTCTCCTTGGTGGAACTGGGGATTGAACCCAGGCCCTTACACCTGCCAGGGGAGCACTTATTCCACTGAGCCATCTCCCCTGCCCCTTCTTGCTCCCTCTTAAAAGCACAATATTGGGGAACAGAACAAAATAATATGATCATGTGGTTCCATCAACAAAATTAGAAATAGGCAAAAAGCAAATTCTCCTATTAAGGAATGTAAACATAGTCAATCTCAAGAAGCGAGAGTTGCTATTACAAAAGTCAGGGTGTTTATCTTCTGGAAAGAGGGGTAGCATGCAGTGGGGAAGATGAATGTCTGCTTTATAATCACTCTCTACACTGTGTAGTTTGTGCATGTCTTTGTGTGTCTATATCTCACACACACCCAATGAGATGGAAGGTGATTCTTTAGAGTTGCTGAGTCAGATATGGCTCATACTTGGCAGTGTTTGGTCTTTGTCTTGGTTTTTAGGAACCATCCTCTCAAACCTGCTTCACCACAAGGATGACTCAGGTGAACTGATGTGGTCCAGATACACATATAGCCCTAAGAGCACCTTCGTGTCCCTCAGCCGTAGGTGTCACAATCCCTTCTCTTCCCTCTCCTCAGGGACCTCTTTGGCTGCATTGAACTCCCAGGAGGCCAGGACAGCAGGGGGAGCTCCTGCTCTCCAGGGCCCAGCCTCTAGGAAGGCAGGGCCACTTTGTGGGGAAGAGGACCGCCCTTTGGCTGGTGAGGGTTATAGGCAGCCCTTCAGGGAGAGGCAGAGGACCTGCTCTGACCTGCCGTGTGTCTGGTGGCCCTTACTGAGCCCCTCCCTGGGAGTTGGATGCTGCGATGTGGCTGTGTCTCTGGGGAGGAGATCCCAGGGCCATGGCTAGTGGCTATCAGGATTACCAAGGTTGCCAGTGGTTAGTGACCTCTCTGCTAACCTCACAGTGCTCTCTGTGGCAGAAACCACTGGGGAAGAAGAAATGGATTCTATAGTAAGGCTATAGGCCGGGGGGAAATATTTCAGGTTCTGCCCAGCCTCTTGACCATCCATGTATCCCCCACATACCAGGAGCAGAGTCCTTGGATAGAGTGAGCCTCCTTCCTTGTACATCACTGCTGCAACTTCCCAAGGCCAGTTTGCAAAGCTGAGAGCAGGCCAGGAAACACAGACATTGGCTTGGAAGGCTGAGCTAAGCACAGAGCAGCTTCCCTTTTTCCTTGTAGAAGCTTCTTGGCCCTCACCTTAGAAGACACAGCCAAGGTTTTAAGCTAAATTCCATCAAAGAATAAGCATTTCTTACAGACTCATTAATAGTTGAACAAAGCCAGACATGCAGACAGGTGAAGCTGTGAATACCTTCCAGTTCCCTGGATGACAAAGATCTTGCTCCTCACTTCCTAGAATAACATCCAGAAAGCCTTCTCTACCATCTGCTGCTCCATCCTTACTCTTCCCTTACCCTTTGTCCTCTCTGCCTCAGAAGCTCCAGGTAGCCACATAGTGGAAGATGAGGACAGACAGAAGAGGCAGGTACAGATCAATTGCAGATTTGGAAAAGGGAACTAAGTATTTGACCATTTCACAGAGTATTCTGTTCTCAGGATCCATGAATATATGATAGTCTTGTTGTGCAAAATTTGATCAAATTACAATAGTGTGTGCTTTGAGTAGTATTTGGGGGAAAGTGCTCCAGAGAAGGTAAGCAACCACCTTTCCAGAGAACTCATCTGTGTGCTGCCCTTTGCCCCACATAGGGAGGAGTCATATCTCCCAGTGATCTGGACCTCGTCATGTCTGATGGATTAGGCATGCGATATGCATTCATTGGACCCCTGGAAACCATGCACCTCAATGCAGAAGGTATGTGTACAGGTAGGGCTGGGAGCCTATGCTGTTGGATTTTGTGAACAGCTGAAATTTGCCCCCTCATTTTAACTACTGAATAAAAATGGTAGCATCTGTAAGAGGCAGTGAGCAGCTTGGAAAATTTACAGGTAAAGACCAGAGCATAAAGCACTGTACACTGAGGTATAAACCCACCAGGCATCTATGACCCATGGACTCTGTGTGGAGACAGGATGTGATGGGGACTCTTCTGCACTTTCTCCTGCATGGCAGAAGAAGTGCTGTTTCCCTGGAGAAGGTGATGCAGTTACTTAGAGGTAAGAAGAAAGAAAAAAGAAGAACAGGTGTGAAAATTCAGCCCTCTGCTGGAGGGCCGCTAAACATGAATAGCCTGGAAATGTGCTGTGCTCCAGACACAGATCTTCCTTGCAGAAGGCCCAGAGGCTGTGGGCCAGGGCTGCCACAGAGCAGGAGCTTGTACGGGTGGGACACTGACATTCATCCTGGAGCAGAGCTCAGAAGCCTGGGAGGTGACACAAGTAACTAACAGATAAATTGAGCACAAGGGTGGAACTCTATCAGCCAGACTTCAGATGATGTAAAAAGACATGTGTGAAACAACCGATAAAACCAAAGTAAATTAAAGCCAACCAAATTAAAATATATACAAAACATTATGTATCAAAATCTTAACAGATGTCACCTACATGTGTGGCTGCCTTTTAGTATTAAAATGATAGGTAACATCCTTTTGCATTGTCATAAATTTCTGTAATTACTATATGTAACTTGAATGGCGACATCATTAACTGGAAAAACATAGGTAAAAAGATAAAGGGAGGGGCCGGGGAGATGGCTCAATGGAATAAGCACTTCCCTGGCAAGTGCAAGGGTCTGAGTTCAATACCTGGTTCTGCCAAAAAAAAAAAAAAAAGAAAAGAAAAGATAAAGAGACCATTTCCATCGTCTACATTTAACTGTGGACATTGATGAAAGACTAGAAAAGGGAGGCAAATGAGTTTGGGCTCTTTAGTGCATGTACCTGGAGCCTGTCTGGGACGCCCTAGGTTGTGAGTCGGTGCGTTGAGGAGTGTGTTTAGGTGTTGAGAGGAAACCCTTGCTGTAAAGTGTAAGAGAGGGTGAGGACCTCTGGGAGTTGGTTTGATTGCAGCTCTTTAATTCCTTGACATTGGTAATAGTCCAGTCAATTTTCACTGCAGTACGTTAATGAAATACTTGCCAATGAGTATCTTAAGACAGTTTACTGGGCATGTTCTTGCACACAGCAGGCGCACATAAAATTTAGCGAATAGATGTAGCTGGTGTGAGCATTCCTTAAAGTGGAATGCTGGAAAGAGTTGCTAAAGGGCAAAGAGTGGAATCCCCCAGCCACTGACACCCCTCTTTTACAGGAAAATGTTCATTGACTTCAGGAACCCAGAGGCCCATATGCAAGCGAAGCAAGATATTTTTAAACTATCATTAGTATAGTCTTGGATAATTTCAAGTTTTTTCAACCAGATCCCATAAGTGGTGAAGATATTTAAGCATTTGAAATATGAACAAATACTGCCTGATAGCTACATATTTGTCTTTCTTTTTTCTTGAGAAAAATATGATAATTGAGGTATCCTGAGAAATTGATAGGGAGAGAACTGAGAACAACTTTGAGTCTCAAACAAATAGAAATAGAAGCCAGTGACACCAGAAACTAGAATCAAGTAGGGTGGCAGACAGGAAGGAGGCCTATAACAATTTTGCAAACAAAGCCAATATGATAAGAAAACCTAATTGCCTTAATATGATAATAGGGGACGGATGTAGTTTTCAACTTCAGAGCATTCCAGAGCCCAGAGTTAGACAGTTATAAGATCTGGCTGGGAACCAGTGAAAATGTCCATTATTCTTCACAGTGTCACCCAGAATATATCAAGATTGGAGAAGGAGAGCTTTTGTTTTTGCAGATACTGTTTTCATAGTCAAAGCCTCTCAGGTGAAGGGGACTCTAGTCCTAGAGGCTGTCATTTATCTACAACTACAGCACATATTTTAGGTTTTGTTTTTAATCTAACAGAATAGTACCTGAAAAACAGGACAGTGTGCTTACTCTGCCATTTGGGCCACTTTTTAAAGGCATTACCCTTTAAAGGTAGTTAAAGGACCAGTTCTTGGCTTTTGTTGTCCTTTTGGCCTCTGGAACCTGTCCACCAGGTCCCTGTTCCAGTTTTCCTCCTTATGAGCTGTATAACCTAGGGCCAGTACATTATTCACCTCAGTTTGCCCAGCTGTAAAATGGGGATGACAACAGTATTCACTTCCTAAGGCTTGTGTGATGTTAGCCAGTTGGTTGGTATAGATTACATTCTTAATAGATATCCTCATAGAGTTTTGCCTTAATTTATTGTTCTTCAGTCTTTTTGTTTATAGCTCATATATTTGTTTGCATTTAAAAAAATGTTCCCAAAAGATTTACATGTGTAGGACTGAGAAATGTAGACAGATTAAGGCTTTTCTTGCTATGCAGTAAGGAAATTTCAGAGTTGAGTATGTTGATTACCTGTCTGGTGTGCCTTTTTGCTGAAGTCACTTCTCTCGGTGAAAGGCTATCTCAGAATGTACCTCCAGGTAAAGTGGTTGTCAACTCTTTTTTTTTTCTTTTTTGTTTTTCATGATACTTATCTTGCACTTGCCAGGTAGACCCTTGTGCCCCTGAGCTACCAGCCCCAGCTGTTACTCTTAACTGTGGGCACTTATCTTTTTTTTTTTTTTCTTTTAATTGCTCCCTGGTAGGTTTGGATCATTTATGTGAAGCTGCCATTTATTTGTCAGAATGAAAAGCCACACAGACAGAGTGGGATATGGTGGGAGAAGGCTCCTCTGTGGTGACTCTGTCTCCCTGGCCCTGGCCACAGCCTCCCTTAGGTTTAGAATTTGATCCTGAAAAGGGAGAGACTAGATAGTGGCACTCTGAGACCCCAGGCCTTTTTTATCTGATTTCCTAAATTCTATGAAATGCTATCTCTTATGGCACATGAGTTCCTGTAGGTGTGGATTCAGATCCTGAGTAGACACCAGAACCAGAGTATGTGTCTCCCTGTGGCTGTGGGCGGTGCTGTTCGGTGGGCATGCTTCTAGGCAGTCTGATGCTGCCCCACAAATGTGACCCAGGAAGGGTTTCTGCCTGTGCATTCTGGGTGCCTGTAGGCTTAGGGTGCTTCTCCTCTTCTCCCTACGGCCTCACAGTTGAAGAATCCTAATTAATCCCAAGTTAAATATGGCACTTGAGCTGAATCCCATGGCATTGCCATGCTTCTGCCTCCCCTGAGGGGCATACATATCCACAGCTTATTTCTTACTTCCTCCTGGTATGGTCTGGAATTGGAATGTCTTCCAAGTGTCTATATGGGCCTTTGGTCACCAGCTCACAGTTATCGGAAGGTGGTTAAAGCTTTAGAGGGGGCCTAGTGGAAGAATGTCAAAGCATGGCCCTTGAAGGGGTGTTGGAACCCCAAGTCCTTCCTGTCCCCCCTTGCTTCCTGGCTGCCATGAGTTAAGCAACTTAGTTCCACCATGGACTCCCCATCATGATTATTAGCCCAAAGCAACAGTATGTGAACACTGGCCAAGTGTATATGAAATGCCTGGATGGAGGCAATACACCAGGACCAAGGGGCACAGTACTTTTCAGGGCTCCAAAGTTAGAGAAAGAAAGAGTAGTGCCTAAATGGAATTCCTTCTTGCCTTAGGCCAGTAGGCAGCACATCTCCCACCTTTCTCTGAAGCAGACCAGAGATAACCCATCTGGGGGCAAAGCGCTCTAAATCAGTATCTCAGCTTGGATTACAGATGTCCTCAGGGGTGCAATAAATTCTTCTTTTCATGCCATTTCAGGTATGGTGAACTACTGTGACAGATACAGTGAAGGGATGAAACACGTTCTGAAGACTTTTGGGCCCATTCCAGAGTTTTCTGGGATGACAGTTGAGAAAGTTAACCAGGTATGTGGACTCACTACTGAGGCGCATGTCAGTTTCCCCTCTGCCACTTGTCAGTGGGACTCTGTCTGCATGGGGAGTCTTGCATGTCGAGCAGTGTGACTTATCCCCCAAGTCTCTTTTTTTATTAATTTTATTGAGAAACAGATAGCAATGAGACAGTTTCAAAAGTGATTAACAGGACAGTTTCAATAATTAATACATTGCATATTGTTCTCTTCTTAGTGGTTATTCATGTTACAAGATGCAGACATGGTATCCTGTCCAAATACTATTAGTACAAATCTTTTTCTCATTGAATTAAGAGTAGCTGTATATCTATCCTAACTATTTTGTATATACAAATACAAAATAGTCCTTCCTTTGTATTCCTTTTTTTGTTTAATTTTGTGAGAAATGGGATTCCATTGCTATCTTAATATTTTAGGTGTGTGAATTCAGCAAAATAATCCAATATAGTCCAGTAGTCCACAATAGTAGTGCCCAAGTCTCTTAAGACTTGGATAGCATGTGTACTTGAGGGTTTCCTGTTTCTTAGGCCTTTTAAGCAATATAGAAGTAGTTGGCATGAGTAGGAACCACAGGTACACTCCTGGCAAATTATTTCCTCTAATCCTTCACCTCTCTTCCTTTCTCCAGGCTATGTGCAAGAAGGTCCCAGATGACCCAGGGCACTTAGGAGCCAGAAGGCAATGGAGGGATGACTGCCTCATGAGACTTGCCAAACTGAAGAGCCAGGTGCAGCCCCAGTAAATGTTTTGTCACTCTAACATTGAAGTCCTATTTGGGAAAATTGAAGATACTTGCTTCATGTCTCTTGAGTGAAGACCAACCCAAGGATGCATGGCCTGAAGATTCTTTGGTCTTCTTCCCCTTTGTGTAACCACTGAAATTGGTAGAGGCTGGGTTTCCTCGCCATCTCGGGCACTAGCCTGGGGTGACAGCAGCACTTGGGTTTGATTTCCTGCCACCTGGGAAAATAATCTAAAGATTTTAATCTTTTCTATGTGATTACATATGGCTACATTTTACAGTCAGTGATTCTAATTTTCTGTTATTCTAATCAGTAAAAAAAATATTTTTGAAATCAATTTTCTGATCCCTTTCTGAGTACTCTAGCTCTGCATTTATGAGGCAGTTATCTTGATTTTAAAATCCTCACTCTGAATAAAAGTTTTTAGTTCCATAAAGAGATTTTTTTCTATTCTTCCTGAGAATAGCAGCAGCACTCAATTCTGGTTATTGGTCTGCCCTAGAATGACCATGACTGATGAAAAACAAGCAGATATTTTGTTCTGGGTCCTTTGTTGTCTAGCAAAAATCCTCCGGTTTGGGTCAGTGCTTTCCAAAGCTGGTTCCGTGGTGCCCCATGACTGTTTACCTTTGAGGACCTCCATGCCTGTGGTAAATCAAGGGCTGCAAAGTTCTCTAGGAAATATCCCTATCCAACCCATCATATTCCATTACCTTCTTTGACAGGGGTCTTTTCTAGTGTTGGCTCCCAGAACACAGGGAACTAGCAGTACACACTTCTGCCACTCATGCAGCCACATGCCTCGTAGTGACTTTGAGCACCAGGTGCCACTGTAGGGCTTCTCGGCCTCACAGTTTAGGTGACTGGCATCCCAGCTTCACCCAGAGGGAGCTGTCTTTCCTCTGGGCTCTCCTGGTGCTGAAAGCAGCATCACTGATGGGGAGCCACATGGAAGCGGTCCTTTCTGCTGACACGACACATCCAAGCCATCATGCTCATGTATTCGCACAACATACAATGCTGAGCAGCTGAAAACATTGGGCACCAGCCACATGGCATGAGAACTCTGCTTATCCAAAGGTTATAGAAGATAATAATAAGAGACTGAAACATAATTGCTGCTTTAGAAGGCCATGAATGGGGGACTATAGTACCTGGGAGATGAGCCTTGGAAGGCTATAAAGAAGTGGCTGAAGAGCTGCTTTGGGTAGGAGCCAGCCAATCATCCTAGCAGGGGAAGAGTGTAAGAGGCCAGGGGTATGCTAGGAAGTAGACTGCAGAGGGCGGGGCCTGACCTTGGGGAGCCCAGGGCCTGCTAGTGGCTAGACCTTCACTTGGGACCCAAAACATTTGCCACTAAGGAGTGACCTTCTCAGGTCAGGACCCCGTGAGTTTATTTTGACAGCAAAAGAGACAGACATAGAAGTAGAAATATTGTGGTCCAGGCTAGAGCTGAGAGGCAGGGTGGTCCTGACCAGAATTAGCCTAGATGCTGTGCTGTGGAAGGTCAGGAATTCAGGAGGAGGGTTCAGAAAGTGTGATCATTCCCAGATAATAAAACCCCACCAGAGAGAGGCTGGGGCAAGATAAGGGAAGGCCTCAGCCCAGAAAGGCCTTCTCCTCACCTGATTAACTCTTAGGTACTTCTTAATCCCTGGTGACTGAGGCCCTGTGCTTCCTACTGGAGTTACTTCACCATCCTTGAGGTTCCCAGACACTTTTACTTGCTTCCAACATTTCCTTGTGTCCAGTTCTTGTTTGCTTCTGGGGCACCCCTTTTGATTGCTCCATCTCTTCTGCACTGGCCTCTGGCAGGGGGCAACCTGGGTGCAGGTATACCCTCCATGTGGTCTATCTGGCATATGTGAGCCACCAGAGTTCTTCAGGGACCACCTACAGGGCCAAGATGCTATAGAGGCCCTAGATATACCAGACAGGAGCTGCCTGGGGAACAAAAGTGGGTACCAGGTTGGAACACATTGATCTCCACACCCAAGTTCTGTTTTGCCACTTTTATGTCAAGTATTTTCCATAGGTGTCAGGCATGTTCTCAGATATAGTCAGCTTCCCATTCTGCAGGCTCAGAGTATGAGGGTTCAACCAAGAGTCAAAGAGTTTGACAATAAAATTCCAGAAAGATCAAAAAAATTACACTTTAAACTTTTTTCATCAGTCTCTAAGTAAATATATTGTATATATTGGTTATATTGGGGCTTATGAGTCATCTAGAGGAGATTTTTTAAAAAAGGGATTTAGGCAACTTCAGATTTTGGTGTCCAAAACATCCTGGAACTGATTCCCCAAGAAAATTTAAGGATGGATATATAAAGCATATAAGGGCTTCAGGTTTGCTTGTCACTGTCAAAATATGTAATGAAGATGAATCAAAGAAGCGAAGGAGAATAATGCCCAGAGATCCTCACCTAAAAGCTGACTAAAATAGGTAAGCATCTCAAGCAAAGCAGACCATCAGGAAGGGGTGAGTCACCTAGATGACAACAGCCAAGGAAAGGGACAGGGAGCACCTTGGCATCTGAGTGGGTGTGCAGGGAATCAGGAAACTTGTTGAGAAGAGAACATGTGAGAAGAGACCAGAAGGAAGTGAGGGATGAAGTCACAAGATCTAAGGAAGAGCACCATGGCAAGAGGGAACAGACCACAGAGGTCCTGAGGTGGGCCTGGTTTGCTATACCCAGGAAGCAGCTAAGGGTCCTGTGTCCTGAGAGACAGGAGAGAAACAAGCACCAGTTGGTGAGGAGATAGAGGTTGGACTCGAAGGCTAGAGACACTGACCTTCACCCTGGGTCAGCAGCACTTTGGGCTGAAGAATGACATACCTGATGCAGGACTGTTAAGCTCTCTCTGGTTCATGTGAAAAGAGACTGCCTGAGGCCTGGGTAGAGGCAAGGGAGACTCTTCCCATTGTCCTGGCCATTTGTCGTGGCAGGTTTGAAGGTGGAGGTAGTAGTGGTGGAATGAGGAGCTGCCAGGGTCTGGAGCTGTCTTGGAGGTGATGCTGAAGGCTGGGCTGGCAAATTGGGTCGGGGGAGGAGAGAAACAAGTCGAGGACAAGTGTGTCTAGAATGAGCTCATGGAGTGTAGAGAGCTGCCGTGTACTGGGCTGGGGAAGATGGAGGAAGATCAAACAAAGTAGAAAGCAGATCTAAGGGAGGGCTATAGTGGATGGCACCAGCCTGGGACTATCCTTCTCAGCTACAGGGCCCACCAGCTGAGTGCAGGCAGCATTTGGGTCAGACAGGAGGAAATGCTTTGTCCTGTACAGTGATGGTGGAAACAGGGCCCTGGCTCACCAGCTCTCCTCCATACTTCCATTTTTACCTTTCTGTTTTCAGAGCTGTGAATATGCCAATTCCCCCACAGTCCAGACGCAGCTGTGGGCTGAGAGGTTATGTATGAAGTGAGCTGACCTTGACCATGACAAGGTCACAGTCTGGTGGTGAAGATCCCAGACAGCATTAAGTTTCAAGAGCAGTGACACAGTGTCCTGGGGGCCCAGCTGAGCTGGTAGGGGACAGGGTTTCACAAGTGATGTCAGTATTAGAAAGTGAAGGAAACTGAGGAAGCAAGGGTTCCTTCTATGTTGAAAGAAGGCATGAATGAAGGTGGGCAGAGTTCTATACGACAGCCATATGGCATTGTACACTGGAATGGCCTCTCTCAGTAGCAGCCCACACAATGTCCTCTGTGCATTTGGAAAATGTCCTGCTCCCGGGCCTTGTGCAGCTGGTGTGTGTGTGTGTCCCTTGCTCCTTCCAGATCATCATGGCCGATTTTCATCACATGCCTAGGGGGCCAAGGAGATGGCTCAGTGGAATAAGCACTTCCCTGGAAAGCATAAGGGCCTGAGTTCAATCCTCGGTTCTGCAAAAAAAAAAAAAATAATAATAATAATAATAAAAATAGGGCTTTCATCACATGCCTCATTAGGAGAGTGATCTTCTGTTAAGTTCAGGGATCAACTCACTATGCATTGATTGAGTCCCCACAACAAGTGGCCATCAAAGATTTTTCAGTTCTGTTGAAAACCTTCCTCTCCTGGCTGCCATCCAGGCAGTTTTGTATACTTGGCAGGTTGGACATGAAAGATGATGCTGTTCATTTGGGTTCAGCATCTGACAGCTGAACCCAAATGAACATAACTTTCCCTTATATCTTTCTTAGTATGTAATTTTTTGCTTGTACTGCTTTCCTTTTTAAATAAAAATAAAAGCAAGAAACTTCTGTAAATATGGTGCAAAATATCATGTATGTAAACATGATGTGAAATAGCCTTGGTAAGGCATATGGATGAAGCAAAGATGTCTAGAAAAGACCAGGAAGCCTCCAGATGCAGGTCATAGGCATAGAGGCTCAGTGGGACTCCAACAAAAGGCCTGAAACCCAGGAGCCCTGCATTTTCCCTCGCTGCGTCCCCTACACTGAGTCCCAGTGCTGGAATATAGCATAGAAGGCCAAATAAGTGAATGGCACACCTGGTGAGGGGTTCGTGATATCCCCTTGCCAGTGAGTGAGCTTGACCATGTGGCAATAAAATTTGTGTATGGAGTATAACATTCAAAGAATATACAACAAGTGCTGTCGAGGTAGCTCAACAGACTAAGCACCTGCTTAGGCAAGCTAGGAACCAGGGTTTGATCCCTGGCACCACATGCCACACTGGCCCCAAACCCAGGTGCACTGAGCTGGCAACCAAGTCCAGGTGTGGTGGCACGTGCCTGTAATCCCTGCTGGAGAGGCTGAAAACAGGAGGATCAGTACGAGTTCGAGCTGAATAGTAAGACCCTGTGCCAAAGGCAAAAAAAAAAAAAAAGCCTAAAGCATACACAAGACAAAATGCTCTTTTGATTTTCCCACTAACATCTAAATATTAAGCTCATTCTTAGTTCACAGAATGAACAATGACAGACAGCAGGTGGGAAGGACAAGGCAGGAAGGTGGGACAAGGACAAGGAGAGGGTCTGAGATACATGTAGGCCCAGGCGAGGTCTCAGTGGGATGGGGAAGGGATGCAGAAGTGGCATAGGGGAGGGAGAGGGGACAGGATGTGCTTCTGGATCCCGTGTGGGAGCAAAGTACAGTGGCTCAGTGCTGTTGCCATCCAGGTCGCAGGTCAGTACTGCCCTGGTGCTGCGCAGGAGTGGGTCAGGCATAAACCACTGCCTGCCCAAGCTTGCAGCCTGTGGGGTTCAGACCTCTACGACACGCCAGGATGCAGTTGCTGAATTTGTTCCTGGGCTCAGTCATGTATGTCTGTGCCCTTGGCACACCCCTGTGACCTCTGCAGAAAGAACACAGCCTATCCAGTGGCTCTGTGAAGGAGCAGAGAGCTGGTCCCCTGCTAAAGACAGAGAAGTACACTGCTGATATAGGAGATGGGGCATCAGGGCATGGCAAATCTGGCCTGGAACAAGCAGGAGCTGTCAACTACAAGATCCCTGGGCAACATGAGAACCCCAATTTCTCCTGAGCTCCCACCAGACATGGACTGCATTAAAAGGTTGGACCATCATAGCAAGCTACCACGTGCATGAGTTTGCACGGTAGCCTGTGCCACGTTTTTGAGTGTGTTTGGAAAGGTATAGAATGGGTATAGAGAATAATGTCATCAGGCTTCAGTGACATGTATTGTCCACGAGTGAGCCTCAGAGAAGCTGTGCACATAAATTTTTCAGTGTATCTACTTCTGAAACTTGTAGAAGTAGTTAATATGTACCTGGGTTATATGTGTATGTAGGAAGATCTAGATACCATGGCATGTATTTTATTTTTATTGTACCCTCTTTTTCTCTTTGTTTGGCTCAAATTTGGTCTGCAGAGCTGGTTTCTCCCATACCACTTTACCCTGTACTTTTCAAATAAATACTTGGCACCATTTTTGGCTTGTCTTGTACAATGTTTGCTTTGAGATGAAAAGGACCTGGAATACTTATAATTTGTGAGCTATTTATAAAGAAAGCACCCTGTAACACTGCTGTTGTGGGCATAGGGCATAGGTTCTGGGCTGCCCTCCTTGCCAGAGGCCTTGGGAAAGTAACCCTGCAATGGGAAGCAGAAGCACTAAAATGACACCCAGGACTTGGAAGCAAATTTATTTATGACAACAGCCACTCATCGGGATTATTCCCAGAATACCAGCTCCTGATCTCTGATAGTCAAGGGCTTATATTGGATAAGCAAACAGGAAGTACAGAGGTAGAGTGACTTGTCTATCGGAGACTAGCTTATATGATGTGCCTCATAGCCATCAGCTATGCATACAGCGACCAGCTATTTCTAAGAGACAGGAACAACTAGAACAGGAACTATTACCTGGAAAATAACAAAGTGAAGTATACTGGTCAGGGGTGGGCATTTTCTGCTAATTTTCCCCCTTGTGTAGTTTACCTGGCAATCTTTATTTTATTTTATTTTATTAAGAGTAAAAACAAAAGCATCTACTTAGGCAAGCACAGGGACTGGGGCTTGATTCCTGGTACTGCATGTAGTGCTGGTCCCACCTCCAGGCACGCTGAGCCAGCAACCCGGCATGGCGGCACACCCCTGTAATCCCAGCAGTGGGGAGGCTGAAACAGGAGGATCACTATGAGTCTGAGCTGCGTAATGAGACACTGTACCAAATACATTTTTTAAAAAAGTAAAAACAACAGGGCTGGCCAAGTAGCTCAGCAGATTAAAGCGCCTACAAACAGGTGCAGAGGCCGGGGGTTCGATCCCTGGGCCTGCCGTGCCAGCCCACCCCCAGAGATTGAGACTGGGAATGGTGGCATGTGACTGTAATACCAGCTCTTGGAGGCAGCCCTTAATGACTGTATTCTTGCACAAGTAGGCCACTGGGCATTCTTAGGGCCTACAGTCTGAGTAAATATTATTTTTGTGAACTGAAGGATCCAGATTTTTTATAGAAGCCAGCAACTCCAAGTTGGTGTGGTGTTTCTTTCTTGTAACTATTTTCTGTTAGATATTGTAGTAGAGCTTTTGTGTCTTTCCAGTAGGCAGCTGAGATCTTGACCTGGCTTACAGCAGGAAAGGTATGCTGTTTGATGCAGGTGGGCTTGCCTTGGGGCAGAGCTTAATCACCAAAGGGGCATGATTGATAGCAAGCCCAGGATTGAGTCTTTTGTCCATGCTTCTTGCAATAAGTCCCTCAAAATTTCAAGGTTATGATTATTAGGCATTTCAAGCTGATGTAAGCACTATTCTTCCTTTCTGGGTACTGTCAGAGTCAATATTAGGTCCGGGACAGTGGACCCGAGTGAGTGTGAGGGAAGCTGGTCATATGCCAGGAGAGGTATAGGGCACTGAAGCATGTACAGGAATTCATGTTTGATAAAGTGTCCATTAATCTCGCAGGATCTGCTTTACAGGATTTCTTTCAAGTGGCGATTCCAGGAGGTAACTCCAGTAACTTTAGACCTGTTTATTGTTTTTTGTTTCCTTCTTTGATATCTGACAGGACAGCAGTGTGGTGCTGATCTCACATTAAAACCCCAGTTTGGATGTGCTTGGGAGAGGACTGTGTTCACCCAAGTGTCAGGATCAACCTGACTGGTGGGACTTTTGACTTTGACCAGGCTTGGATGCCATCTAAAATGTGGTAACATTCTTTAATATTAAACAGAGTCAGAAGGAGTTGATGACAGGCATCCCATGTTGGCAGCTGGGTACACAGGTGCAGAGCCAATGTGAAAGAGTTCTTAAACCCTTAAGGCAATTGAGGCCAAGTGAGCTGGCCTTTTATCTCAAGATTTTCTGAGTTGAAGAGGCTTATGGGAGCAACTTGCAAACAGAGGAAGGCATCTTTTCTGAGTTGTTGACAATATGGAGATCTCGACCAAGGTGATTAACAGTCTTTTGTGACTTGTGGCCTGTCTGCTTTCTGTGACATCTGTTAGCAGTGGGGGTCAATTCAACCAAGCTTGTAAATGTGATGTCTTTTCTCTTAAGCAAATAAAACATTTATAAACCATCTTACACTATTAATTTATCTGCCACATGAACCTGCCCAGGTAGGGTCTCCATTTCACAAGGACACCTGGCACTCTGCCCAATAGTCCTTCCTGTCCTTTAAAGGATGTCAGCACAGGACCAGAGAAGGTGGGGAAGGGAAACCAGGGCCCCAGGTAGCCAGGCATCTTCAGGTTTAAGGTGTTGTCCCTGTTCCTTCCTTGGTGAACAGTTTAACCCTGAGCTGAGGTCATTTGTATTGGCCTGAGGTAGCAGCTCCTAATCCCTTTTTCTGGGCCTTTGGCATTTCTTCATTCTTTCTATCTTGAAACCTAAACATGTGTTTGAGGCAGGGTCCTTCCACCAACCATTGCACACTGACTTAAAATTCATCTTTCCAACTAGAACTCTGACTTCACCTGCTCTCTGGCCCTGTAGCTCCTTCAGTGGAACCCTGAGTTACTAAAGCTAGCACAATCTTGCTCTGGTATAAGCTTGATGGCTCTCATCAACCCAGGCCCACAGGGCCCTCGGGTTTCTTCTCAGGCCCATGTTCCAGGTTTTTGTCCCCTTGAATATCTCAAATCACCTTGCTATCTTTTTTTAAATTGCTATCTAAGGTTGTGCCCTCTGATGAACCATACTACCTTTGTGTGTGTGTGTGTTTGTATGTGTGTGTGTACAGCACATATGCACACTCATGCTTTGGTTTGGTTTCCACCTAATTCCCCAAATGCTTTCACTTCCACTCTCTATTACACTCCAAGACCTGACTTTAGAAAAGTACATATTAGATTAAAATTTGTCTCCTACTCCTCAGGTCTATTGTTAGAATGAATACTAAAGAGGGTTCCCAAGAAGAGAATAAGACAATATTTTCTTTGTTGTGCTTTACATCTCTGTGTAGAGGCTGACTTACTTGTATAGACTGTGAAATACTGGAAATGCAGTTAACAGGTGAGGTCCAGAAACCTTTCTTGGAGATGATGGCCTGTTTGGGATGGCTTCCACGTGAGGAGGCTCCTGGTACCTGAGCCCTCAGTGTTGTCAGCTGTTAAGTGGATGTTGCAGGCCAACATCTCCTGGAAGCCTGTCTCATCTCTCTACAATTTTCTTAAAATTCTATGTGAAGGGCCATCCAGATAGCTCAGGAGACTAAAGCACTTGCTTAGGCAGGCTCAGGAACCAGGGTCTGATCCCCAGCATACTGTGCCAGCCACCCCCTGGGGCACACTGATATGGGGACTGAGTCTGGGCATGGTGGCGCATGCCTATAATCCCAGTGCTTGGGAGGCTGAAAACAGAAGGATCACTATGAGTCCAATCTGTGTAGTGAAACCCTGTTGACCTTGTACTAAATACATTGAAAAAAATTCTTGAATTTCCATATGTTGCATTTTCTTTCTGCCCAGCAGCCATTGTGTGACTCCCCCAGGTGATGCAAATTTCTTAGGAGTGGTGATTATATCTGTTTCATTTTCTCATTCCTCATAGCACCTAGAACAAAATCAATTCTGTTAAATACTTGTTCAGTAAAGCAAAGAATAGGCCTCAGTTTCTGGCCACTTCTGCTAATGGTTATCAGGTCGTTTGGAATCAGACCTCTGCTGAAAACAGACAAAACATGAATAGTAAAAATTGTGAAGGCATGGAAGAGCTGAAACAAAATTGAAACAAATACTTGGCTACAACCTGAAGAAAAAAACAAAAACAAAAACTGGAATCCCTTAAACAAAGAAGTTCCTAGACAACTGGGCTATATCAAAATAATTCAGGAGCCAGAATAAAAAGGATCTCACAGGGCAAAGATGCAGTGAGGTCAGCATCCAGAAGAAAACTAACTGCAGTGTATTAAAGCACCACCAATGTATCAGCATACTTGAGCTCATAAAGTTGCTAATAGACTAATAACCCATTGGTCACCTTTGGACCAGTTAAAATTAATTCATTATTCTGAAAAAATGGCAAATAAGGAAAGGGCTCAAACACTTCAACCTTTTTTCTTCTATGAAATACGTCTCAGGGTAACAAAACAGCTGAGAAAGATACACTTTCCTCTACATATTCAAACTAAGAATGACGGGAGAGCTGGGGAGATACACACTTGACTGGCAAGCACAAGGAGCTGGGATTGATCCCCAGTACCACATGCCAAATGCTCCCTGCTGGCCATGGAAACTGGGTGTGGTGGTGCTCACCTATAATCCCAGAGCTAGGGTGGCTGAGACAGGAAGATCACTATGAGTCTGAGCTGCATAGTGAGACCCTATGCCAAATAAATAAAAAAATCTTAAAAATAAATGATGGGAGGCTGGGTATATAGCTTAGTGATAAAGCATTTGCATTATGTATGCAAGGCCCTGGGTTCAATTCCCAGCATGCTCCTTAAAATTGATGACATTATAAAACTACCATTTTAGACACACACACACACACACAATCAGAATGCACAAATAAACGTAAGCAGCAACAAGGGTCCTACTAACATTACACATACCTTGAAAATATTCACTCTTGATTTCATAGTAATTTAAAAGATAATATTATGAATATGTTACATTTGTTAAGTAAAAGAATATTTGGAGAAAACAGTTTTCTAGACAATATATTTTGGTATCAAAATTCATTCTAAAAGACAAAGTAAAAATATACTAAAATGGTTTTCCAGCCAATAAGAACACTGCCCATTAGAAGATTTCCCAAGGGAGAAACAGTGGCTCTGAAGCTTCTCTGGGGAACTAGATCAACATTCATGAAAGGATTAATTTCTGCCTTATATAAACTATCATGAAGAAATGTTGTAAGGCTAGATAACATTGACACCAAAATCTATTAAGTACAGTAAGAGAAAATAAATTTTCTGCCAATAGCTGTACAAAAATATTTGCAAACCAAGCCAGTGCTATGAGAAAAGTCAACCATCATTAACTTGACTTTATAGCCTACATGTAAAGTTGGTTAGCATTCAAAAATCAATATATATCATTTACCATTCAATTCATCTATTACATATTGCTATAATAAAATCCCAGAAACCATGTAGTTTATATAAAATAGAAGTTTAGAGGCTATGACCTCCAAGTGTGTGGCACTGGCTTTTGTTCTGCATCTCATGAAACCTTGTGCCTTAATTTAAGATGGCAGAGGCATCACACAATGAGATAGGGCCAGCCTGCACTGGCCAATTTTCTTATAATGCCACTAAATGCTGTCATGGGTTCCCCCCTTATCTAAGCCTAGTGACTTCATAAAAGCCCTATAAATACCATTAACATATGAATGTGGGGTTTCAGATGCAGAAACTTCTCAAACTATAGCAATCACATTAGCACATGAAAGAAGAAAAAGATCCTCTTAATTATTGCAGGAGATTCCTTGGATAAAGTTCTCTTAGCAAAAAAAAAAAAAAAATGTGTGGGGGGTGTGATTCAGGAATTGCCATTAAGAACCCACCAAAAACCTGAAGCAAGAATCCACAATAGAGCCAAGAGTTGAAACACTCCCACTGAGACAGGAAAAGAGGAAGCTGAGGAATCTGACCTCTACCTTTCTAGGCTGACTAGAGATTACTTTAAACCCTCCCCTCCCGCCACCCCGGCACAGCTGCACCCCATAACTCCCGTCATTATTCAGCCTTGCCTATTGATAGCAACCATTGCTCCCTGTGCTTTCCCAAGACTTCAACTTGGCACCTACTACCCTTGGTGCTTTCTCAAGCCTGTCCCTGGCAGGTAGCCACAACTCCTTTTCACTGAACTCTCCCCCTTATGACTCTATAAATAAAGAGAATTGGAGGGCCTATCTCGAATTGTTTTGAAATAAACCTGTCTTGTTGACCTCCTATCTTTGTTTTCTTTCTTCTTTTTCCCCAAACATTTTGGTGGCCCATACGGAGAGGGAAGTGGCAGGAACGCTAGTGTCCTCCACCCCTTCCTTTTGTGACCTACCTATCCCTCTCCATTACATGAGCTCTAGGAGGTCATTTGCCATTTTCTTCTCACCCCTCACCCAACATTGGACACTCCATCGTCCAGCCCAGGACTATTAAGATTGCCCCGGCCTTCTCTAGGTACATGGGAAATATGGGTCTCTCTTTCAGATCCCAGGTGGTATCTGTTATACCCTACAGAAAGGGGGCTACCGAGTGGGGGCACTTTTGCCAGGAGATAATACTGCTATGCCCTGGCAGAACTGACTCCATCTTGTTGCCTCCTATCTGCACCATGTTTCTGTTCTGTATGCACCGACCCCTCCCAACTCCCCCAAATTCCGAGAAGTGGCTGACCACAAAAATTGTGCACATCCGGAGTTCAGAAAAATGGCCGACCACAAAGTTGCGTACATCCGGAGTCCCAAGAACTGCCCGACTACCACATCCTGGGTTTCAAGATTTGCTGTGCCCCTTTATCAGGATTGGTTAATGTTGTTCCCTAAAGTGGCCCTCGGCCAGCCCATGTAACAAATAACATTTGCTATTGGCTTCTGTGACTTGCTTGCTCAAACTCCCACTTTTGCGGTTTTTGGGTTTAAATGCTGCCCTGTTTCTGTACTCGGCGTGCCTCTCTGTTTTTTGGACTTAGAGGGTGCCGCTGGATACCAGCTAAAATAAAGCGCTTCAAATTTTTGGACTTATCCCGTTGTCATTTGATTCTTGAGTTACAACAGTACTCAGAGGTCCAGGCTCTGTGGTGGACTTGCACAGAAAGTGGAGTAGATACTGATAGGTTTTAGTGGCAGTAGCAATGGCAGCAGCAGTGGCGGCACAGCACAGAAGCAGAAATAGGGGGAGGGAAAGCCTTTATTAATCTGAACCACAGATAGGATTGAGAGCAGGGAGATGGGAAGGTCCTCTGACCTGAGACAGGGAGGATGAGACTTTATGAACTTTTGCCAGGGGAAGAGTTTGAGGGGCAGGTTTAGTGACACACAAGGAGCTGATTGGAGGCTCCATTGTGCAGGTGGAAAAGGCAAAAGAAAGCTGTATCCGGGGCTGGAGTGAGGAAGAAGGAGGAAGTGGTCATTTGGAAGATAAGCTGTTGTTTTGGGGATTCAGCCATGTTGGATTAGGGCCATGATAATTTAGCAGTCTGTACTTGGGCCATAATGTATCAGAGACACCTTCCCAATCTTCTGGAAAAACTTTCTGTGATGTGGCCAGGTCACATCCACAAGAGAATTGTTGGTCCCCTGTCCCGTTTGGGGGATACCCCAACACATTGACACAGACTCCTAGATTTTATCTTTATTTAGGGGTCCAGTTACTATGTGCCCCTAAATTTCTATACCTGCCCAACATCCTATAAAATCCTTCTCTGACATGGCCATGCCATATAGAGAATCCCAGGCCTCCTGTGCTCTGGAGAACTTGGAGTGGGACTTTAAAAGGAAATATTCAGCCTAGATGTCTCATATTTTGTTCTTTCATGGCAGCTAGATATTGACACATTTCATTTCCAAATTCTTAGTAAGCTTGATAGCTACCTGCAGAGAAATAGCAAGTGTCCGAAATCCCTTATGGCCAAGGTTTTTATTTGTTCTCTGCTTGTGTCTCTCTCTGCCAAAATTGCTCTGCTCATCCTGAAGATAGGGCCCTAACAAGGACAATAAACAAACAGACAAAAAAAAGTTGCACAATGACCACTGGAAAAATGATAAGGTGGGGGCTCTAACTTATAATGCTGCATGTCAATTGGTAAATGCAATTATCTTGAGTATGTTTGTCCATCTATCTATTCAACCTATGCTACTAACCAGTTATAATACCTGTTGTTGTTTTGTTTGTGCTCAAAAATTTTCCTCTTTTGGCTTTTTTTGAGATTTTCATAGAAAACTGTTTCTATAGGTTTTCAAACAAACCAACTTGAATTGACATTTTTGTTTAATTGATTTGCTTAAAACTCTTTTGCTTTGTAAATTCTTAGGCTACAATTATAGGGTTAACTTTTTTCTTCTGCTTCAATAAAGAGAAGAGTACAAGGTTACTTGGAGAGTTCATTGATAGCTGGTCAAATTTACAACATGACAACAAGAATGCTCAGAAAAAAAGAGAAAAGGGCACTTCATTTAATTAATTTATTTATTTTATTTTTAAAGAATACAAAATAATGATAGAAAAAAAACAGCATTAGAAACAATACAAGATTTCATGAAGCAAAGTAATAGGATTCAACAATGGTTGCTGCATTACATGATGCTACCTTCAAATTATTTGTTCAGATTATCAGATATATCCTTCATTTGTCAAAAGGGCACTTTAAAATCCTAGCAGCAATTGCCAGGTTTTTATATAAAGATTATAGTATGTAGAATAAAGAATATAATATGAAAAATACTTTTAAGTATAGGGATGTATTTTTTATGTGAGAGGACTTTGTATCATAAGGTTTTAAAAAAGAATTAGCAAAATAAGAAGGTTCAAATATGTTGAGAAAAGGTTTGTGAAGAATGTAGTTTCTAGAAAGAAATATGTCTCCTGTTGGTTTGGTTGAGCCCAGGCTGTTTCCCCTTGTTGCTCCATGCTCCTTTTTACTCAAAGAAAATTAGGGGGCTCTGTCTCCAATTCTCAGATCATTAGTCGCTCCTCCTCTGGTCCCAGCCCTCCTATGTGGTCTCACTAGTGCTTTGAGATAAAGGCTATAACTCTCATTTCTGAAATTGACACTGGATATGAGCTTTTGTGCATGACCAACAATGATGCCTAGACTAGTAATGGGAAACAGGATTGAGCTGCCTCCTTGGATAGCTCTGACCTGCTTTGTGACACTTGTTATTGATGACTTCATGGTATATTAAATATACTTATATTTCCCCAGTATACAGGTCTTCAAAGGTGCAGAACTGAAGATTATCTCATACTAGTGAATTCAAGACTAAAGTTATTATTTTTTTCCTGTACTTAGGACAGGGTCTACAAAGTCTATGGGGGTCTTACTATGTAGATCAGACATGTAGTCTGTTCTCCTGTTTTCAGCCTCCCAAGTACTGAGATTACAAGCATGCACCACTATGCCTAGTCTCAGTTGCCATCTCAGCACACCCTGGGGAAGATCGAATCCTGGCCACTGAGTCTGCCTAAGCAGGCATTTTAGTCTGTCCCTTAGACTCAGGTTATTTATGTTAGTAAACTTTCAAGCTCAAACATCAGGCTTTCTCTTGTTTTACAGCTATTTTTGATGATATGTACAAATCAATCTAACATGATATAGACAGATAAGTTTCTTCATGTCACTTAATATAATGATGTTATCATGATAGTTATGCTAAGACATTGTTGCCTTTGATCCTAAGTTTTCTTAGTGAAACTTTATAATTGTTGTATGTTAACATTCTACTGGGATTCAACTTCAAAGACTACCATGAGTTGTAAGGAAATAATAGTTTCCTGATCATATATATTTCGAGGTACTTGATATGTAGGTAAGATCATAAAGTCAAACCTGTTGTTCTTACTGCTGTACTGATATAGCTGGTCTCTGGAATGTTCAACAAGTGGGATTTGAAGACCAGAGTAAAGAAATAACTAGGTTATGAGGTCAGCCAATATTTTGGCCTTAGGCCTCCAAGATCAACAAGGATCCAGGATACAAGAGAACTTTTTCTACAGGAGCTTACAACTTTGGTGAGCCCCTAAACCTTCTGAAGGTTGCTTTTTGTGTTTGTTTGTTTGTTTTGGAGTACTGAGGATTGAACTGCGGATCTTCCACTTGTCAGTCAAGTTCTTATTCTACTGAGCTATCTCTCTGGTCCCAAACATGGAGATTGTTTGGTGATAGAAGTCAAGAAATGTACTATGTGCTAAAAAGGTGGGCCATTAGGAAAACATCTCCAATGCTTCCTTGGGAAACCCATGGTTAAGCAAGGCTGTGACCCCATCCTGACAGCTGACACTGAAAAAGGAACTTAGAGGCTTTGCACATGGTTCCAAAAGTAATGTTGGAGGAACCTTAAGCGACCTTGACAGATAGCAAGAGGTTAATTTAGATTAATATAGGTTTCACTTTAACCTGATTTTGAACATCCAGCAGAAAAGTATAACCAAAGAGATACAAAAATAACAGTAATATAAATTAGAAATGAAAAGGGAGCTCCAATCACTGACCCCTGACAGTTGCCAGATACATCTGTAGACAGGTCCACTAGCCACCTGGTTACAGCTGCTATTGCAATCCCTGCAGAACAGGGTCTTTCCCCAGTCTGTATTTCCATTGTGATGCTCATGCTTGGATCATACATGCTTTAGTAAACTTTTTTTTTTATTCTCACTTAGAGACTGCCAAACCTCCAGTGATCAAGTAGCTGGAACCAATGATAAAGGTTCCTGGGATCCTTTGTCCTCACATAGAGTGTGAAATGTCTCTCACTGCAGTGTAAGTGTATAAATTTCTACAAGCATAGAGGGAGGTCTCCCTTGGTATCTTGCTCCAGCAATGGCTAATACTTGGACAGCTTTGTGTCTCTGAAACATGCAAGGGCCTAAATGGGATGGCTACCACAAAGCCATGGAAATCTTACCCCAAAGAGAACAACTTCCAAATTGGGATGCTGTTTACCACCAGTTGTACCATGTAAAATATTCTCTCTGATGGCTTTACCCCCAACCCTTCAAGAAGTAGCTTTAATTAAGGTAGACTTGGATGTGGAAGTGTAGTCTATGCATTCAGCACCACTCACTAGGCTATAATATTACTAATGGATGAATCATACTAAATAAAAAGGTAGCTTTACAAAATTGCATGACTTGTGATCTCCCTACAGATGCCTAAGGTACACACACCATGCTTCATACAACATGTACTTTTATTCCAGATAATCATAATAATGTAACTATGGCTCTGCGGGAAGTAGACACAGAGGTTCAAGCAGTACATTAAATGTCTCAGGACTCCCTGGAGAGTCCATAGAAGTCCACAGCCCTATCTCGGATTCTTCCCTTTACACTGTCTGTGGTCCTTTACTCACTTATTTTGACATGCCCAATTGTTAGGGTTTGTCTCTAGTTGTTACCCGAAAAAAAACTCATGCAGTGATGGGATGGGCTTCTAGAGCCTGTGATTAATTGATGGTCCAAGGCTGGGATTATGGGTGTGAGTGCTACACCTGCCCTGGGTGGATAGCCTGAATGCAATGTAAGAAAGGGAGTGAGGCTTGCTCTCTGCCACAGCTGCTGCTCCTCCCTTCTGGCTTTTTGCTCTTGCTATTTGCTGCCACCATGATGTGCCGCTCTGCTGTGAAACTATCTGACCTCCACAAACTGTGAGCTAAATAAACACTCCCTTCTTTAATTTTTTTGTATTGAGTATTTTGTCTCAGCAATGAGGGAAAAGTAACCAAGACACTAGTCAATCTTTTTTAAAGATACTTTACCAACAGGATTGTACTCTTCCAAGTCAGTATAGTCCTTCCTCAGTCCAGATGAAATCCTGACCATCATTACCATTAATCAGCAGAAAGTAGCTAAGAAAGAGGTGCATTGGCTACTTTCCTTATCTAACCATAGAATCTGGAATGAAAGAATCCAACCACTGCCATCCTAGGCTAACCAAAGACTCCTCTAAGACTGTAACTCTCATCATGATTCAACCCTGCTGTTGATACTATTGATAGCATCCACTACTTCCTGTGCTTTCCCAAAGACTTGTTCTTGGACAACCATTTTTTCAAGCCTTGCTTTGGTAGGTAAGCACAACTCCTTTTCATTGAACTTACAGCATATTCAAGAGAACTTGTCTGATCTAAGTGTTCTGAGATAAACTTTTCCTATTGAGCACCTGCCTTTGTTTTCTTTTTCCTCCTTTTATTCCTAACAGAATCTGTCACACTGCTTAACATTTCTCAGGAGAGCCTAGCAAGTGCAGAGAAGGACAGAAGATGATTAGAAGTGGAACAGGAGTAAAGTATCATTATTCATATTGACAGAGTTCTCTCTGTGGAATATCTAGTAGATATATATGTACATTTTTGGAATTAATGTAAGAGTTTAGCAAGCTTGCTTCATATAAAGTCAATATACAGAAATTAATTTGTACTTACTGTAAAGAGCCAGAAATGGAAAAGTTAACAGAAGAGATACTATTTGCCATAGCATCAAAAACAAGTAAAGTTTCCAGGAAAAGCAAACTAAAGATGCCAAGCACCTATATAATTATAAGCCACTGTTGACAGATACTAAATAAGACTAAGATAAGGAGATGTGTCCTAGGTTCATATATTAGAAATCATGTCAGTTCTCCCTGTTAGTCAGCATTGCATCACCGGAAGAAAAACCTGAGATAAGTCATCTTATTAAGAAAAAGGGTTTCAGAGGTTTCAGCCCTTTTGATCATTAGCCCTGTTGGTTTAGGGCTTGTGCAAGGCTCACATCATGGAGGCAGTGTGTAACAGAACAAAAACTGCTCACCTATGGCTGGGGATGCAAAGAGGGCAAGGGACAGGGTCTCACCATCCCTTTCAAAGTTACACTCCCAGTGACTGCAGCAGCTCACCAGGCCTCAGCTTTTGCGGGTTTTTCCACCTCCACTCTTGCCATCCTGCAGTCAAGCCTTCATGGGCCCAGAAGGGTCACACAGGTCAAAGTATGGCACAATCCAAATTGCTGTCAGAAAAAGATATACTGGTTGCTTTCCTTATCATCCTTCAGGGTGTGTGTGTGTGTGTGTGTGTGTGTGTGTGTGTGTGTGTGTGTGTGTTGCTCAGTAAATTATTTCCAGTATTTTTGGAGATGCAAATGGCAAAAGTTCAAGTCATTATGAAGAAGAGGAAGGAGGAGGAGAAGGAGAAATAGGAGGAGGGGAAAAGAGGAAAAAGAAGAAGACAGAATTTGGTTTACCAGATGTCAAGATTATTATAAAACTTTATTGAAAGAGTATTGTTTTGGCACAGAAATAGATCACTGAATAAAGATAAAGGAACTGAATAAAGAGCCTTCACTCCTTGGAACAAATTCAAGGGGAGGCATGTGCTTGATATATAGTAAGGGTAGTATGAAGGAATGAGAGAACAGGTATCCACATGTAAAAGAAAAGAAAGAACTAGCTAAAGGTATATCAGAGACTTCACTTGAAAGCAAAACAGTGAAGCATTTAGAAGGAAATGTAAGATGGAAGTGTGGCTCAGTGGTGCAGAATATCCTTAGCACATATGAAACTCTAGTTCCAGTGCAAAGAGGAGGAAAATGCAGTACAGAATATTTTTATTTACTGATATTAAAGACTGAATGTTTATTTTTCTTTCTTTATTGTTCTGTTCTGTTCTGTACTGGGCCTTGATGTAGCACTGAGCTATATCCTCAGCATACTTTCAACTTTCATTTTGTTTTGAGATGAGGTCTCGCTAAATTGCCCAGAACCTGAGATCCCCTTGCTTCTGTCTCTTGCGCACCTGGCAGGACAGCTGTGCACCTGGCCAAGAATGAATGCTCCTTAACAAGATACCCAAAAGGTTAACAGTAAAGATGTGATTAGTTAACATTTTGATTTTCTGATTATCAAAATATAAAGAAACTAGGCATGATGCTGCATGCCTGTAATCTTAGCATGGGGGAATTGAGGCAAAAGGACTGCAAGTTTGAGTCCCATCAAGGAAAATTAGTGAGATCTGTACCCCTCAGAAAAGGACTTGGGGTGTATCCCCCTTGGGAAAACATGTTTGTCACTCAAGGAGTTGACATAGGACTTCTGTTCAGAATGACAATTCACTTCCAGAAATCCCTTTGTAGAAAAGGTAAGTGGAACACTTCTAGAGCAGTCACTGTCTCATTTCTTGACAGGCAGTGGTCACAGACCTTTTAGTTTTTGATTATAATGAATAGGCATATATATTTTATGGACTTTTCTATCTGAAGATATTACCTCATGACTAGAGGGGCTGTGTACATCCATGGAATTAAAAATGCTTTACTGAGGAGAATTAAACATGCACAACAGCACAGAGTTGTGCATGGTGCGCTGCCTGCACTCCCCCCAACTCTGCATCAGTAATCACTGGATTTCTGCAATCCCTATCATTCTCCTCATGCCCTCCTTCCCACATTCTGTCTCTCTTTTGGGGGACCTTGACCATCAGAACTCTTTTTCTTTGGTGATGTCCACATCCTGTCTGTATGAGCCTCTTCCCCAATGCCCCCCTCATCCAGTCTTTGGCTGCTGTCTGCCCCCTCCCCTGCCCCTTCTTCCGGAAAATTTCTCTCAATGGTCTCTCTGTCTCTGGATCCTTCCATGTCTTCATTAGTTTCTTCCTTTAAAACAACAAATACACAGCTCTCTTCTAACTTTTAAAATAACAATCCTAGCACCCTAGGAAGCTGAGGCAGGAAGACTGCACCATGGACAATTTGTGACTTATCAAGATCCTGTCTCAAAATTTTAAAAATACAAAAACTTGGGATCTAACTCAGAGAAAAAGCCCTGGGTTCACCAAAACAGAGGCCCAATATGCCAAAACAAACAAATAAATAACAGAAATGTGGAAGAAAAAAAAAAGCCTTGGTTTAATCCCTAGTATCACAAGTAAAACAAAACAAAGTCACAAGAAACTCACAGCTGAAGCCCACACCCAGCATCAGCAGTGTGCAGCCCCCTAGCACATGCCTGGCGAGAGTCCCAACAGCAGCTTGAGTGGCCCTGCACATGCAGTGCCCACTCTTCTACCTGTGCCCTTCCCAGGAGCTCTTCCCAGGCGCACCTGTTGATCACAGGATGGGTGTTCTGGCCTGGCAGTGGCCCCAGGTGGCTTGTACTCAACACAGGCCAGCTGCACAAATCTCCTTACAGTGCCATGGTTAGGGATGCCTCCTATGCACAGTGTGCAAATGTTCAAAGAGCAGGCAGGACTTTAATTTTGGCATTGATGGTGTGGTTAAGCACCGACCAGCACACCACAAGGTCGCGCCACGCTAAACGCTGTGCCCATTTGCCTCATGGCTCCACTGGGCTCGGACTTGCTGTCCTGTGTGGCAAGGGCACCCCTGTGACCCACCCAGGTTCTCATGTCATCAACTGAGAGACCCCTGTCACACATCTTCCTATTGGGAATGAAATGTCTCCAGTTTGTGACAGATGGAAGAGAAATGTGCAAACCAAGTGTGACAAAACGTCCCCCAAGGTTGAAATGGATCCATCCAGGGCACTTGTTAAAAATGTAGGTTCCCATTCTCCCAAACCTGAATCAGAGCCTTCGGGAACAAGGCCCAAGTAGTTATGCAGGAATTCCAATAACTATACTGTGCAGGTGCACTCTTCCAATCACTCAACACCTCTCTAGAAACTTCTGCAAAAAGACAAGTTCTTCCTACCTCCAGCCACCTGACCTTTGAGTGGCCTGGACCTAGGAAGTCCTTTCTCAATCTCAGTCAAGACTAACTCCTAATCTCACACGTGGCTCTGAGCTTCTCTTCAGTCCTTCACTTCATGCCTGATACAGTGATACCTCAGTTGCTGAATGACTCCACGCTCAAACTTTCTACTACTTGGACAGCAAAGTTTGAAAGTTAAAAAAAATTTTTGCTTTGCTGCTCATAACTTTGCTCGACAGTTGAACTGGCCTGAAAAAAAATCCTGTACTGGCTGAAAGTGAGTCACATGCTTCATCTTACCTATGGATACAATGGCATGACACTTCAGTCTAAGCTCTGTTCTTGCCCAGACAGTATATGGCTCTTGTGTTAGTGTGTTAAAACATCCAGCATTGTGCATTTTTGTGTGTGCTTTATCATAATTATGGCTCAAAGAAAGTGATGCAAGCAGTGAAGCTAAAAGGAAAACCGAAAACCATGATAGAGCTAAAGAAACAAATCATTATGAGATTTGTAGAAGTCCTGCAGAAATGAAGTGATAAGTGTAAATTTGGGCCTCAACACAATTATTTGGTTTTCTATTACTTCTTATGGGGAAAATATGCTTAGTTCTTGAACTTTTTTGTGTTCAAACATGGATTTAGAACAAATTTTGATCAAAAACTGTATAAAAAAATCTCAGAGTTCTCAATTTTGTGGTCTTCATTAATGCAACTTAAAGAACAATGGTATTTTCAGGGAAATAGTAGTTTCCCTGAATGAGAAGGAAAAGAGAATCTTCCAAATATGCGATAGTACATGAAGCTCTTCTGGAACTCTGGAGCCACATCTTAATCTTGCGGTGAAGGGCTTACCTAATGGCCCTGATCTACACTTGGATGTGCATAGGGTGAAGTGACTCCCACACTGGCACATTCCTCTAGAAGGAAGGAGCATAAGAAAGTATTTATTAGTCTGGGTTCTGGAAACCAATGTCAAGGAGCCTCACTAAGAAAAAGCTCTGAACAAAATGAGAAAGTTTGCATTTCATAAGAAAAGCTTATATATGATAGTAGTTAGCATTTGAAAACTGAGCTTGTAGTTCTTGCACAGTACTGAGACTGAAAAAAACTATTTTCAGACTTGAAGTAGGAAAATACAAACCACCCAAATAGGGCACCCTTCCAAGTACTAGAACCATTGTTATTTTTTGTGCTTAAAATAATAATAACAATGATCTTTAGAAAAATGCTCACTCCACTCAAATATTCTCCACAGCTGAGTAAACTACTGCTTGATGAGTTCTTTGGGAAGATACTGAACTCTTTCAGACAGTTGGGACATTTAACTTTACCAATAATGAAGATTCTTTGTGTGTATAATCACATCTTTCTTTTCACCAGCCAAAAGTAGATTAACAAAATCTTTCCTTATTTCTAATCCATAATGGCAAAACTTGCTTGCTTGTAATGAAAAGGTATTTATCACGTAGAAAAAGATGTTTGGCAGGAAAATTTCAAGAAGATTTGGGGTTTTCAAATATACAAAGTGTTTTGTATCATAAACTATACATATTAATTTTTCTAGCTTAACAGAGTATTAATTCTGCTACTGCTAGCTTTCACCCAAAGTACAGCTTTGCTTTGTCTTTATAATTGAAAATCCACTGGTACATATCTCATTGTAAAGTCTATTTTTTTTTTTTTTTGAACTGGGGATTGAACTCAGGACCTTGCACTTGCCAGGCAAGCACTTATTCTACTGAGCTATCTCCCCAGACCCTTTGTTTTTTGAGACAGAGCCTCATTATGTAGCTCAGGTTGGCCTTAAGCCAACTCACTATTGTCCTGGCTGGTCTTGAACTCATGGCAATCTTCCTGCCTCAGTTTCCTGAGTGCTGGGATTATAGGCAACTTGGCTCAGTATAAAGTCTTACTTTGAAAATAACATCTGAATGGCCATGGTAACTCTATTCATTGTAACTCTGCTAATCTCAATCTAATCACAGTACAACCTAGATCACCATTTATCAGACCGCATTTTGTATCATTGGAGCTAGAGGATACTTCAAAGATCAGAGTACTTCCCTATAGAGTCTAGTACTTTACAGTTTTATCATCTAGGATTTAATTGGTCCTTATCATTACTACTCCTGAATTATAGGCAGAACTCAGGTGTGAGTTATAGGCTACTATGTGGAGGAACTGGTCTTAATCACTGGTTTTCTTGCCCCCACCTTAATCCATTATCCATTGCTACAATAAATATGTGAGACTACGTACTTAGAAAGCATGGAGGTCACTTGAGCTCAGTGTGAGGCCCAAAGAAAAAAAAAGCATGACTTGGTTTCTCCTCTACTCTAGTGAGGGCCTCACAGAGGATAGTAGTGTTCTTACGGTATGAGAGTGTGCAACAGAGTGGTCACCGGTGAGACAGGAAGCCAATGAGCAGGAAGAGCAAGTATGACCTACAGCAACCTCCAAGAACTGACCAGGGCCACACAAGATGTAGCGCAGTGTTCCCAGTGATGCTGGCATGTAACTCCACCTTTAAAGCTTCCTTTAAAGCATCACTGTCTAAGGGACGAGCCCTTTAACACATGAACTTTTGGGAGAAAACACACAGACTTTATCTAAATCAGAGCATTTCCCTCAAAAAAATCAAATACCATTTTAGGCATCATCTACCATTACACTGTAAAGGGCACATTTGTGGTACATCTTCTTTGGTCCATGAAACAACCCTGGAAGGAGGTACTTACGTGACCAGTTTTGTAAAGTAGATCAGAACCCAGAACCAGATCTTCAAAGCCAGTTCTTTCCCTTCCATTATTTCCTGAATTTTCTCCCCCTTTCCAGAAGACTATAGATGTGTTTCCAATATAAATAGCCAGGCATTATAAATAACTAGAGCAGGGCTTGTAGCAAAGAGCTGAAGCTGACTTTCATTTACGAGGAACTGATCATAAGTTGGCTTCTCCTTTCTATCATTTGATGCCTGTACTACTGAGTGAATTCCTCTTGAGGTACAGGTAACAACCCAGCCTAAGCCTCAAATACTCCTTTCAGGCTTTCAGCATGACATGACCTTCTTTCTCAGATTCCTCATGTGGAGCCTTGGCAAGTAAAAGACAGCAAGGAACAGCGGGAAAGAGAACAAGGAAGCACCAGGGTTTGTTTCAATGCAGCAAGTTCAAAGGTGGCTTCTTGAAGATTTAAGACTTGGCTATAGATTCCTTTCCTTTTTATTTTTCTTCTGTGATAGGATCATGTGGGTTTTTTTTTTTTTTTTTTTTTTTTTTTTGGTGGAACCGGGGATTGAACTCAGGCCCTTGCAGTTGCCAGGGAAGAATGAGGATCTTGTGATAGGAACGCCATAACAGGTGACCTAAAACAGGATGGCTTCAAGCAACAGAGCTTATGTTTCACAGCTCTGGAAACTAGATTTCTAAAACCAAAGCATCAACAGGGCCATGCTCCCTCCAGGGGCTCTAGAGGTGCATCCTTCCTTGGCTCCTCTGGCTCCTGGTGGTTCCAAGAGTTCTTGGCTGTGGCAACATCACTGAGAGTTCAGCTGCCATCTTCACATGACCTTAGTCTCTGTGTCTTTGTGTCCATCTCCCTTTACAAATACTCTCTTTCCAAAGAAGAATTGTTGGGAGCGGTGCAAGCAGCAGCTCGGGATCCCTGGGTAACAATGTAACAGCTTGGCGCTCCTTGTGGGTTCCGCCTTGGTATGTTCGGAATAACAGGAAGTAGAATGCGGCCCTGCCCTGTCTGTCGATCCGGACAGAATGAGGGGGCTGCCTGGCATCAGAGCGGGATTGGCTGTATGCTAATATGTGACTGCTGATGATTGGCTTAGCTATACTATATAAGCTGCTGTGCTTCCACAATAAAGCGAGATCTCCCCTTCTACAAAGAAGGCAAGGTGTGTCTGAGTTTTCCTTTCTGCGCCCCGACAACTGGTGGCCCGTGTGGGGACTCTGAAGTGTTTTGGCTGGACCAGGAAGGGAAAAGGGCTGCTGCATCTTCCTTGCTGGCAAGGCAGTTTGCTGCGGCTCTGAATCTCAGGACTCACCTTGGGTAAGCACCCCTGGGATTGAGGGGTGGGTGGTGGACGCACCACAGGTCAGCTCCGGATAAGAGACCTGGGGTCAGCTCCGGATAAGAGAGCTGGGACTGCCCTAAAGAGGCAGGGACTGCCGTGAATAGGCAGGGACACCAGGAACTGGTGGATGCCATATAGTGGCGAAATAGAAATTAAAACAGAACAATGGGTGCTGCGTCAAGCCCAATTTTTTAGGCTCTAAAGGAGCTGCTGTATGCAAAAAAGCTCAAGTTGAGCAA
>PVKA01022469.1:0-37109 GCA_004027165.1 Ctenomys sociabilis | reverse complement strand
ATATATATATATATATATATATTATCCAAAGAGTCTTTTATAAAGCAGGTAAGTGAACAATGTTTACAAGCACAATATAACTTTCAATGAATTCTTAAACAGGAATGCTTCTAATCTTTATTATTTCTGTCACATAATACTAAATCACTGTTGATTTTAATTTTTCAATAACTGTTGAAGATCAGCTAATACATAGCACATTAATATTTACATAGCATATTAAGATTGTAGACAAATATTAAAATGTGAAACATATAAGATATAGACAGAATGAATTTTAGAGAAATATTTCTGAAATGAATACATAGCATGAGATTAATAATAGATTGCACACTGTAAATTAATTATTTACAAACTTAAAGGAATGTAACAATAAAATTTGTCCAAAATAAAATTGAAGAAGAAAGAATTTACAGATCAGTCACATAACAATTCACTCTGTGCCAAAATCAAGAAACTTATATTCATGTAATTAAAATTCTCTAAGTAGAAAGGATAGGCAATAAATATATAAGACTTAAAATTTAATTGAAATTATATCACCACATTTCCAAGAAAAATGAATTTTTTGCACAAGAAATTTGAATAAAATCACTCCAAGTTACACAAGAATGAAATTTTCCAAAACTTATTATAAAGAAAAAAATCATTAAAGCATACACATAAAACATATTAGCTATGGAAGAACAAAATTAAGTAGCATTTTATTCCACATTAGAAAGAAAAAAAAGACCAAGTGTAAGAAACTAGACTAATTTAAAGGACTGAAAGGGCAAAACAAGATCTGTCCCCTTTGAATTTTATACTTAGCAAACATACCTTTGAATAAAAGTAAAATATTTTTCAGTTATGCAAACTCGAAGTATTTTAATACCGAAGACATAGCATACAGAAAATAACAAAGAGCATAATTCAGAAGACAAGAGAAATTGCTGTGTGGTGCTGGATAAAGAATGAAGAGCTCTCAAAATGATAGTTATGCAGGACTATGTAAAATATATTAGATGAACGAATTTAAAAATCATGAAAGATTTCTATGAAACAGTATCAAACTTATGTCAGATCATAGACGTATTTTTTATGTATATGAGTGTGTGTGTGTGTGTGTGTGTGTGTGTGTGTGTGTGTGTGTAAAAGACAAGGGATAAGTAATATAAAGTCAATGGAAATATACTTTTTAAAGTTTCTAATATTAGGAGAAAATATACCATGTCTTTTAAGTAGATTTTAAGTCAAAGATACAGTATAAATCTGAAAACAAAAAATAAGATTAAGCAATATTCTGAAAATTAAATATTAATTAAAAGTTAAAGGTTTCAGAATAATTGAACTAAGAAAAAGTTTTCATTGTAGCAAAGAATTACTAAAAATGAAAACATAAGATAAATACTGGAATAGCAAATAAATGACCAGCACTTCTAGCAGTTTGGAGATAGGATATCGCACAACGTTCTAGTATGTGATGGATATGGTTAGTGTCCATGACACTTACTGGTGGCCAGGTGTCACTTGTGGGACTGAGCTACTGCTACTTCCTTGATATCCACCCTGTAGACCCACATAGAATTATGACCCATAGGGTACAGGAGAAGTCCATTTGTAAAGTATGCTTATATACTTTACTGCTGTATACAAAGAATAACTGAAAGACTGCTTTTGTATGCCTCTTATTCTCCTGTGTTTATTTGTTTGCCATATTTGGTGGGTTTTTTTCCATTCTCATTTATGGAGTTGTAGTCATTTTGCTCCCTCTCTAGAACATGTTTTAATAGTCTTTGTAGGCTTGGCTTTGTCATCATAAAATTCTTTCGTTGTTCTTTGTCATGGAAGTATTTTACTTCTCCATTATACTTGAAGGAGAGTTCTGTAGGGTATATCAGTCTGGGTTGGAATTTGTTTTCTTGCAAGACTTGAAGGGTCGGCGCTATAACTCAGTGGACTAAGCGCTTGCTTAGGTAAGCGCAATGGCTAGGGTTTGATTCCTGGTTCCACATGCCACGCTGGCCCCGCCTTCGGGTGCGCTGAGCCAGAGATAGAGTCTGGGCGTGGTGGCGCACTCTTGTGTAATCCCAGCCCTGGGGAGGCAGAAAGCAGGAGGATCACTATGAATGTGGGCTGCATAGTGAGACCCTGTCAAAAAACAAAAAAGAAAGAAAAACCCCTAAGACTTGAAGTACTTTACTCCATGCTTTTCTTGACTTGATGGTTTGTGAAGAGAAATCTGCCATTATTCTGATGAGGTTCCTTTAAATGTGATCTGTTTCTTTTCTTCAGTGGCTTGTAGCATACAGTTCCTGGACTGAATTTCTGGGATCTTGATTATTATATATCTAGATTTTTTTTCTTTAATTTCATTGATGTTATTTGGAATTCTACATGCTTTGGTTACTTGAATGTCAGATTGTTTCCCCATATTTGGGGAGTTTCCTGCTATTACTCCCATCCATATTCTTTTTTATATCATTTGTATTGACTCCTTCTTTCTCATTGATGCCTATTAGTCTTATGTTGTTCATCTTTGGATTGCCTTGCAGATGTTGAATTATTTTTCCTGTATCCTAGTTGTTTTTAAGAGATCTTTTCTTTATTTTTCACTAGCTGCAATGTTGTCTTTAAGGACTGAAAGCCAATTTTCACTCTCGCTCAAATGGTTTGCCAGCTTGTGATTGAAGTTTTAATTTCCTGTATATCTCTTTGAACCTGCTTCATGCATTCTGTTTCTTTCCTATATTGCTTATTCAAGGATTCTGTAAGTTTTCTATTCTCCTCTTTTTTTTTTATCAGTGTCTTCTTTAGAAGCACTTAGTACTTCTTTCATTATAGCTATCATTTCTTTTTACTTCAGAAATTATTCCTGATCTGATTTCCTCTGTATATTTCTGCAGTTGTTTCTTTACTTCCGATGCTGTTATTTTAGAGATTTCAGGTGTGTGATTTCCATTATTGTCTATGCTATTATCTCCTACATTTTTTCTTGGTGGGCTTGAGTCCTGAGAATGTATTTTTCTATATCTCCTTGTCATTTTTTTTTTTTTTTTGGCAGAACCGGGGATTGAATTTATGCCCTTGTACTTGCCAGGGAAGCACTTATTCCACTGAGCCATCTCCCTGGCTACTTCTCTACTTGTCATTTTGTATAGCAGTGTCTTCTGATCTTTGGTGTAGAGCTTAGATGGAGTTATTACCTTAGCACCATGTTGTATCTATCAAGTTCAAACTTGTCCAGGTGGGTGTGGCTTGGGTCTGGCTGCTGTGCTCCACTTCTTCTATCTGCAGCCCTTGCTGTTGAAGCTTTTGTGCCACTCTGGCAAGATGTTCTGCTCCTGGATCAGCTGTGCAGGTCTAGCCTACAGCCTTTTTGCAGAGTTCTGCTGCAAGGTCCCACACCAGCCCTGTAGGGGGAGCCTGGGCTTCAGGTTGAAAGAGGATCTGGAGGGACCTGGTTGTTCTCACATGCTGGGCCTGAGCTGTGGGTCGAATGAAATCCAGTGGGCCTTGGGTGGTCTCACTCACATTCCAGGCCTAGGCTCTGGGTCAATGAGGATCTGGCAGTCCTGAGGTGATCCCATTCACATGCTGGGCCTGTGCTCTGGGTCAAATTATTTAAAATTTTATTAACTGTATCTTTGATTTTTTCTTCTGTTATATTTGAGTCTATTTCTACAATGTATTATAAAATTTTATTTTTTAAATTTTTTGTTCCATTTACTTCTTTATTTTTTGTTCAAATAGGGTTTCTTTTTTTTATTGAGAAACAAATAGCAATGACACAGCTTCAAAACTGATTAATAGGACAGTTTCAATAATTAATAGAATGTATATTGTTTTCTTCTAAGTGGTTATCCATAGTACAAGCAGCAGACAGGATATCCTGCTCAAATACTATTAGTACAAATCTTTCTACTCATTGAATTAAGCTAGAGTAGCTCTATGTTTATCCTGACTTTTCTGTATATACAGATACAAAATGGTCCTTTCTTTGTATCCCCTTTTTTGTTTAGTCCTGTCAGAGATGGGAAGTCCATTGGCATCTAAATACTATAGATCTAAATACTATATATAAATTCAGCAAAACAATCTAACACAGTCCAGCGGTCCACAGTAGTAGGGAGTTATCCACAGAAACTTTTGACTTGAGCCTTTTACAGCTCAGCATATTAATATGGCTTTATTTTATATACCTCATTTTCATACTTTTTTGTTGGATGGTTAAGACCAAGACAAACAAAACCTATAAACAATAAATGTAACTTTTGTATCTGTAAAACAGTCATGTACCCTTAAGGTTTATCCTGTAACCCCATACCACACCTTGCAGATCCTTTGTCAGTGTCAGCCTTGTGGATGAGTCACAGCCATTGCTTGACCAATTTGCTCTCTGTGAAAGCCTGGGAGAATGTGTTCTGTCCATATGACTCTCCTTAGGCACACTCTATATCATGATCACTTTCCTCTATGACCCCATAACCTCCTTGATCAGAAAGTTTGGGACACAACTGAGTTCCATGATGTTACAGTACAGGTTCTCCTTTGTTCTGAGTCTTCACTGACCTTGAAAGTCTAGGGCCAAAATGTTGGCTGACCTTGCAATCCTTCCTTTTCTCTAATTTTTGATCTGCAAATTTCAGTTGTTAACCCTTCAGAAGAGAAGCTTGTTATCTGTCTAAGTATCAATCATCTTAGGCATAACATCAAATACGTATTTTCAATCAAGTATTGCTATGTTAAACTTTAAGTTCCTACACAATATGAAGAAGAAAATAATTTTAAAAATGAGCATAAACACTTACATATTTTCATACAGAACTTTAGAAATACAACCAAATACAGCATTGTAGCAGAAAAAAATTTAAACTTCTGAAAGCAAGTTACTCTAAATTTATTGCTCGTTATTTATTACATATTGTTTATTTATTGGATAGATGATTACTTTTGTACATTGTTCCAAAGTAAGAAAAGTTCAAGTACAATGGTCTGCACAAAATATTTCAAAATACATTATTATAGAAAAGAAGAGCTGTTCCATGTGAGAATGTGTAATCCAGAGCCAAATTTCTGATCAGTTAGAAGATTCAGTGAAGAAGACATTAGATAACGTGTCATATAAATGATATAACATGCTGATCATAGCAATTGTTTATTTATTATTTATTTTTCCTTTTCCTCAAAGCCAATCAAGAATTAAAAAATCTATTTCCCTCATACTTTAGTCTCCTTTCTTTTCTTTATTTATTTTTTTGGTTTGTTTGGTTTCATTTTTTAGCACATATCATCATGTGATTTACTACATGTATTATTTATCTTGTCTTTCCACTAGAATGAAATCAATTATTTTTGATTGATTGTTTTATGTGCTCATAGATTTTTAGGGCCTAGAACAGTGTCTGGTGCACAGAAGTGATTGATAAATACTAAGTGAAGTAGTAGATTTTCTTACATTTTAGATTCATGTTATTCTCTCAGGAACAATAATTAAATGTAGGGGTTTTACTTTTATGTGAAAATCAATTCACCATGAGGTATACTGTTTATGTGGTTGTAGATAGAGTAAAAGAATATGTATGTAATATACAGTGGACATGTTGTGCTTTATAAATGTAAACAAGGAGCTCCGGTGATGTGCAAACACTTTGTGACCAATTGGTAAGCCACTTCATTGCCAGTTCCTGGTTGCTGCCTACTGTTTCCCACTCACCCTGGCGAACCACCAGGGATCACAGAGTCCACTCTTTTTTCCACCAACCAGTAGGGATCAGTCACTCTTTCCTGTGAAGACCAGAAAGCTGAGATATATTTCCTTTTAGTTTAAGGAATCTAAATTTAGTCTCCTTGAGGGAGCAGATTGTGGTCCTGTTTACAACATTCTAATCACAAGCAGTTATTTATTTTTTTGTGGATCAAAGAAAAGTGTGAGTGTGCACATGTAGATACAAATCAACACACACACAAACATGAAAGTGGACATCTCATCACGACCAGCATTATCATCACTGTAGCTTTTTGAAGTGAAATAATTTTTAAACATCAAAAACACTTCTCTTAAAAGGGAAAGAGGAATTTTTATTTTCTCTTTTCTTGTTCTTTTCAATTTATTAGACCACTATGTAATATAAGCCTTTCCTTTAGCCACAGTTTCTTCACACAGGTACAGTTTCCAGTAGTTATTCTCTTAGTCCCCTACCACCCTACTTTGCGGCCTGCACATACACTGTAGGCAGTGCCTTCCCAGGAGCTGGGCTCACTGGTTCAACTTGGGGTTCAACCAACAGCGGAAACCTCATGAAGACTGGAGAAAGGATGAGGCAAGGAGCTGGGGGCTGCAGTTGGGAAGCAGCTGTGCTGAGTATCAGCTCTCCCGTGTATGGGAGCCTCTCTTCTCAGGCTCAGGAGGCTGAGACAGGAGTGTTCCTTCACTCCCCTTGCTCTTTTGGGTGTAGCAGGATGGCTTCTTGATGATGCTTTCACCTGGGTGCTTGGCCAGTCCTCGATCATTCCCCCATCCTCACTCAATACCCTGTTAAGTAAGAATTGACTGATACAGAGACTCCAACCTCAGTTTCTTTATCTGGAACCTGGAGGCAACTTATACTTTCTTTACTTGTAATGGTAATGATTTTATATATTCAAAACAGCAACAGAATTCCTGACATAAGTGAAGACAACTTTTATGGTGGGCTGTGTACTGCAGGGGTAAACATAGGGATGATAGTTATTAACTAGTTAGCAATATTTTTCTTAAAGTTCTGTTATTACTGATGTTATTGGATGTATTTCTCAACACAGATGCCAAATAAGTTATAAAGTAAAACAAAATGCATTATTTTACAATTGTTCTTATAAATACATTTTAGTGACAGAATAAACAAACATACATAATTCTAGGAAGGTCAGGGCCACTGCATCATGGCTACAAAGCTGCACTTGAGGACTAATGATTGTCTTCTGGCTTCTGGGGTCTCCTCCATAATCTTTTCTTCCAAGACTCTGGCCACATATATATCTTATCATGAAACCAGACTAGCTTAGGCTAATATTAGTTTGGTGTCAGGGCTTTTAGTGCATCCTTAGACACCACTATCCACAACTTCTAGGTCTTTACAGCACTGAGGTGACTGTCTTTTCAACTCAGCACCTCTCCATTAAGGCTAGCACATCTTATATCATGAGCACCAGAATCACAGGGATAAGAATTTCTTCTATGGTTTCATCATTCCTTGGTTTTCACAATTTGAATAAGGTCATTAGCCTATTCCCACCAAAATCAGTACTGCCCACATGTTTTCTAATTCTGATCAGTGGTCAAACTTCTGACTTTGTCAACCTGAAGTACGAGCAAGATGATTATGCATTTTGGTTTAATTTTAAAAAATGCTATGCAGCCAATAGGCTATATTTGGAAAACATCTTGTTTATCAAGAGAAAGTAGTGACATTCTAAAATATATGAGAAGCCTGAATTAAGATGATATAAGTGGGAATGCTATGCTCATAAGAACTGATTATGAGAAAATAACACAATTTTAATTCATTGAGAGGAAAGTTTGCACTAATATTGTTTAGACAGGATATCATGTCCTCTGCACCTTGTCCTCTGAATAACTACTAGAAAGACAACAATACATAATCTATTAATCATTGTAACTGTCATACTAAACTGTCTTGAAACTGTTTCATTTTATTTTATCTTTTTTCTCTTTAAAATGAAAGAAATAGATAATGTTACAACCACTGTTAATTAGCTATCCCTGTTTAAAAATCTGTAACATATGTATTGTTGTATGTTACCCTGGCAGTTTTTCTATTTGTTTTTGCTTCTGGTCTCACTGTTCAAAATAAAATAAAATAAAAATGAAAGCAATCACAATAAAAACGAGGAAATGAAATATGGGAAAAGCAATTACAAATACAGCAATAATTCAGTGGGTGAATGGACTAGCAAGAAAAGCAATACTATGTATGTGAGCACATAGAAATAGAGCTGATTGCCATTTGAATTTAACATCTTTGGGCGCAGGGAGATAGGCCAGTAGAATAAGCACTTGCCTGGCAGCACCGTGTCCTGGTTCAATCCCCGGTACCATGAAATAAATAAGAAATCTGAATTTAATATCTTATTATAGGAAGACATAGTTTTACAAAAATGTTTTGAAAAAGTAGATTCAAAAATTAGTTCTAAAGTTCTTTAACTCTTTTCCTTAGCAATATAGGAAAAGCAAGCTGTATTTTAAGACATTTCAATGCCCTTTATAAGCAATCATTTTAGCCTATACACTACAAAGGCTTTTCCAAAACATTTTGCAGTTTTCTTTTTCTCAGAGGGTTTGCCACGAGTAAAGAAAAACAAACACTGTCTGGAACACTAGCTCAATACTGAAGTCACATAGACTTAGCAGTGATAATTCACTGAGTAAATTTGCATTTGTTTATCATATGGTTGAATTTTTCCTTTATTTTAGTTTTCTCCATAAAACACAGAGCATAATTTGGGCTTTTGTCTTCTTCTCTTTCAGAAAATCATGTTATTTGGGTAATGTGAATATTGGAGAAAAATATTAAATATAGCTTTTTTTTCTATTTAGACATTCTTAAATAAGGGAGCAGAATGTTTCTAAAAATGTGAGATATTTTACATTAAAATCCGCACACTTTTGTGGAAACATAATTGAACTGGCTTCTTCATATCCATCTAAGATACAAATGTCAGCCCAGCAATTGGGTCTTCTTTTGGTAGATAACCTTTTGTAAAATATTCCTTCCATCAGGAATAATTTTATACATTACGTTACCTTTCATCAAAGTTTAATTGATGACTTAAATATTTCAGAAAAGATGAAATATAATTGATGCCTAATATGTTGTGTTACTTTTCTGTTTTGTTAAATAATAAGCAAGTATTTTTTTTCTTCCTTCTATACTTTAGGAAAAGCTCTATAGGGTGTTCAGGGCCTCAACAATTTTCCATATTTATTGTTTGGTCAGCAGCATGTCTATGTGGAAGAGGCAAATTTGCATAAGTCTGTGAATGACTATTTTCCAAAGTACAACATTAAATGTACAGAAAAGCCTTTCAAAGATATATGAGTGGATTTTGATGTAAGAAAGAATAAAAAGCTTATTGGCACAATGTAAAATTATACTATACCTGTTGAGCTTTAGTATAGTCTCAAAAAAAAACATCAGTAAGTATCTGAAAAAAATCTATTAAAGTGGTCTTCCTTTTTTCATCTACATATGTGAGTGAGGCTGTAAGGGTCTGTTCATCTCTTGGAGTGATCCATGTAACCCAGGGAGAAATGGCTGCAGGAATGAGGAAAAGATAGAAAAGATAGCAAGAGCTGGGTCAAGTGGTGGCCTGTCTGCCTAGCTGGCCAGACAACTCCCAAACAATAGCAAGGGCCTCTATTTACCTTTACAAAGTTGCAAGACACAGAGTTGCCTAGCAACTAATAGCCCACAGTGTCTAGGCAGATGTTTTTCTCAAGACTGAGGTAGTTTGACTGCTTTAGGCAATGAGGCCTCATCATCTTTCCCCTGTAGGATCAATTTCAGCTTCAGGGGCCTCCAACATGCATGAGGCTAGATGACCTTTCACACACATCAGCTAATAAATAACCTGGACATAAATAAAAGAGACTCACAATGGAATACTAACTAAACAAAAAAGGGGATACAAACGAATGACCATTTTGTATGGGTATATTCAAAATAGTTAGGATAGATAGACAGCAGGATATCATGTCTGCATCTTCTACAATGAATAACCACTAATGCAACAATATGCAATGTATTTATTACTTTATTTTATTTTTTATTTTTTTTTGAGGAACTGCGTATTGAATTCAGGCCCTTGCACTTGCCAGAAAAGCACTTATTCTACTGAGGCATCTTCCCAGCCCGTGCAATGTACTTATTATTGAAACTGTCAGTTTTAAAACTCATTATTAGTTGCTTCTCAATAAAATTATTAATAAATAAATAAATAAAAGAGAGCTATAAACTATTAATTTAGACATTAAAGAATATTTGTAAAACTTTAGTTACTACATTTTGGAAAATATATTTGAAGTATGTACAAGTATAAATGATTCATTGAAGTAATATGCAATTGTATATTTATAGCAGAGATTATAATTTAAATCTAAAGTAATTATTTTCATTTAATATCTAATATAAATATCAATCAATATTTATTATCCATATAACTGAAGCACTTCAGACTCTTCAATTCTTTATTAAGCATCTAAAATGGGACCTGAATCCAAAGAGTTTGAGAATAACTTTTAAAAACTCAGTTGAATATGACAAGATTTATTACACTTTTTGTTTGAAAATATCTTTCAAGCTCAAGTTATATTACTTTCTTAATGTTCTGACACTACTTTTTATGTTTTTATGTTATTGAGAAAGAAATAGCAATGAGACAGTTTCAAAACAGGTTAGTAGGACAGTTACAATACAATACTTAGTACATTGTATATTGTGTCTTCATAGTAGTTATTCAGAGTTCAAGATGTGGGTATGATATGTCCAAATACTATCAGTATAAATCTTTCTTCTCACTCAACTAAGGGAAATTAGCTATATATCTATCCTATTTTGTGTATATACTATCCTATTTTGTATATTCCACTACAAAATGAACCTTCATTTATATCCCCCTTTTTTATTTAGTTTTGTCAGAAATGGGTATTCCATTGCCATTCAAATCTTATAGGTGTGTGAATTCAGCAAAATAATCCAATATAGTCCAGTAGTTCATAATAGTAGTGGTTTATCCGTAGGACTGGCAATGTCAGAAGTTATTGACTTGAGCCTTTTATAGATTAGCAATTAATATGGCTTTACCTTTTATATCTCATGTTCGTACTTTTCTGCTGGATGCGTAAGACCAAGATAAAACAAGACCCATATAACAAAGAATATAATGTTTGTATCTGATAAGGTCAGTCACATCCCTTCAGGATTATTATGGCTTGTGTCTAGTTGTCCCCCTAAAGCCTCATGTAGTCATGGGGTGGGGACTTCTAGAGTTTGTGTTTCATATGCATGTACATAGCAATATAAAGAGTTTGTATAAAGAGCTGAATGTATGACCTTGAAAAGTGGTAAAGTAGGAAAATAGGCAGAGGAGCACAATATAGAACAATAAAAAGGCACTTTTGTCTTTTTTAACTGTACAATTATGTACTGGGTATCATTAGCCATGAAAACCCTAAGCTATATGCAAATGTACTCTATGTACTCATATTCTATGTGTATATACTCTATACACTAATACATCATGGTCTATAATACTCTGGTTCATCTAACAAATACTTCCAAACTTCTCATGTTGACATTGACATCTCTGACAGCATTGCTATCTCAGTAATGCAGTTTATACTTATGAAATTATTTTAAAGCTACATTATTTATTTTATTATTTTTAAATGAACAGCAACTTTTTGTAAAAATACAAGTGATACTAAGTTGAAAATGATTCCTCATGACAAAATCAAAAAAGCACCTCAGTAAAATATTCAATATATTTAATATGGCTGTCTGACCAATTATGAAGAGAAGAGGAAAATATAATTTGTTTAAATTACATATGGTACAAACGTATGCATGCACATGCGGGTGGAAATTTTTGTGTTTAATAAATACCATGGTAGGACTAATAATTAGGCATGAAATGGATCACAGTCTATATTCACATACCTGTGAAGACATTAATAAATATTATTATTGAACTTTTTCTGTTCAAAGAAACAAAGAACAACACATGTACTTTTTTTTGGCAAAACTGGAAATTGAACTCAGGCCCTTGCATTTGCCAGGCAAGCACTTATTCTACTGAGGCGTCTCCCCAGCTCCTGTACATATTTTAAACATGTTTACTTATGGTCTGTTCTCAACAGCAAACTTTAAACTGGAAAATGCATCAAACTTGACTTTTCAGCTACAACATTTTCATTCTAAATAAAATTAATTTCTGTATAAAATACAAGTAGTTCGTTTTCTCTAAGCCCTCTGCTTGGTTTATTTATTACCTACTGGGATGATGACACTTTACACTTTTGATTAAGCCATGGCTTTGCCCAGCTCAGATCATTTACCCCATTGCTTCTTTGACATTTCTCTTAACGGTCTAATTTGATTTTCTGATTCTCTAAAGTTTCCATGTCCTCTTGTCCAGGAAGGCTTCCTCACCACCTAAGTTCTTTCCCCTTATACTTTCTTAACCTCGGTGATTTTCTTCCATAGCAGTTGCCACACTGTGTCAGTGCATACACTATTCACATGCAGAGTGCTCTAATAAATTTCTCTGAGCAGAGATACAGCTCAGTGTCACAATGCCTATCCGGCAAATGTGATGTCAGTGGTAGAATTTCTAGTACCAAAAAATAAAACAACAACAACAACAACGACTTGGGGCCAAGGATACAGCTCAGTGGCACCTACCAGACTAGAAAGTGCAAGGTCCTGTGTTCGCTTCCCTGTACCAAAATTAAGTGTATTTCTCCAAGTTGCCATATTTTTAAATTTTATTCACTGCTGTGTTTTTAGAATCTGGAATCTTTCATACAATTAACACTAAAAAAGTTGTGGAATGAATAAAAACAATAAAAGACAGCACTCTGATCTCCACTGAGCTTCTTGCTCAATGGCCTGCTGCTCTTGTCACACCATCTTTCCTTTCCCGCATATCACCTTTGTTCTATTATGCTTTTAAAAATAAAAATTTATACCTTCTGCGACAATACTTCCTTATACTTTGCATCCTGTACTTTTTAGAAAATTATTTTAAACATTTATAAAATATAGTCATTTGAAGCACATAGCTATAGATTTTTAATATATTTACAGAGTTCTATAGTCATTATCATAATCTACATTTAAAACACTTTCAGCACTTCCAAAGGAATCTTCCAGTAACAGGCAAACTGTTAATCTACTTTCTAGTCTAGATGTGTCATACAAATGGAATAGTTCAATGTGTGATCTTTAGTGACTGGCTTCCTTTCAAAAATGAGTTTCTCTAATCATTCCTACTTATATATGTGTACAATGATATCATTGCTATTAAAACGATATCATTGTACACATACATAAATAGGAATGGGAATTACTAATTCCCTGGGAATTTAAAAGGGGATCCATTCCACAAATAGTTTGAGAAACGCCATTTTACTAAGCATATAGCAAATTGTTCAGTTAGCTGGGAAACAAGTGATCACTTAGGTTATAATTTTATTTCCAAACATATTGAAACACCAGTTTACAGATTTTGGATTTCCTACACCATCAGGATTGTCGTACTGTTTATACAAGGGTGTCCAGTCACCACTATTAAGGAGAAAGTACAAACTACTGTGTGTCTTACTTTTGCATTTTAGAAATATTTCATTTGCACAAGATAGCATTTATGTTTTTCAAATATATATAGTTTATGAACAAAAGGCACAGTGAATATTCTAATAAAATATTATAGTAAAAGGGTCAGCTGATAGCTCAGTAGACGCCTGCTTAGTCAGAGAACAGTGGCCAGGGTTCGATTCCTGGCTTGCTGTGCCTTGATTCCCGGCTTGCCATGCCAGCCTCATCCCTGGGGGCACTGAGATAGTGATTGAGACTGGGCGTGGTGGTACATGCCTGTAATCCGAGCACTTGGGAGGCTGAACACAGGAGAATCACTGAGTCCGATCTACGCAGTGAGACCCTGTAGACCCTAGAGACCCTGCACTAAATACAGTAAAAGAGATTGCCATTACATTGCCATCCATCCTTATTCAAATAGCCAGATTTACTTCACAAACACACATCCCATTATTCTTGCCGCCTTCTGAAGTAGTTTACAGTTCATGTTTATGGCAACTTCTGTCAAATAAAAACATTAAAGTATATTCTCAACCACCTTATTCACAGGCATGTGTGACTTCTTCTAGTTCTTCACCAAATATAAAAAATAATATTTAAGGGAGCTGGGGAGATGGCTCAGTGGAATAAGCACTTCCCTGGCAAGGCCAAGGGCCCGAATACAATCCCCAACTCCACAATAGAAGAAAAAAAAAAAGATCTTTAAGGGTATTTGGATCTACTCTACTTTTTGATTACAGATGTATGTATTTGTATCTGTATGTACATATATATATATATATATATATATATATATATATATATATATATATAATTTATCAAACTTTATTTTCCAACATATTTCAAGGTTAGTTCTAAATCTAGCTGTAGTGGATTCAAAATATGCAGTAAAAGTTATGCTAATATAGAACCTGTGGAATGATGACAATCTTCTCCAGAAAATACGAGTAGGCATTACCAGCACAGTAAAGGCTCCTCTTTTAATTTATGCTTATTCTGAGACAAAATTTTTTGTTGCTGAACTTCATTTCTGAAAAGAAGTAGAGTGGCATGAGAAGCAAAAACAAAAAAAGCAAAAATTCCTGTCAGGATAAAAACTCTCGTGTTTTTTCTATAAAATTCTGATTCTATGTATAATAATAATAAAATATTATTTTGTCTGGAATCATAAAAAATCCCAATGCCCTGCTAATATCTTAACACTTGTATTTCATAAACACCAATCAATACCCTTCAAAAGAAGAAAAAGGAAGTTTCAAATCAATAAATATACTTTAATGCAGAAGATGACAAAGCACTGCTGAATTTTTCCTGAGAAATGCTGACCTTTTTATGAGTCTCAATAGTAGATCGATTGTACATCATGAGCTATTTTTATTGGTGAATTGCAATGCTGATACTATTTTTTGTCTGAGTTAAGACTTTATATAAATGGTTAATTAATCACAAATCATTAAGGACATAAAGTTTACTTTTACACTATTTTGCAGAAATTTTAGTTATTATTATATAGTCTTGAATTAGTAGAACTATTATTTAGTTTGGTGTTTACGTATTTCATTTATTTTTCATAATTTGCTGTCCTGGACAATACATGCTTCTTAATTTTACAAAAACTTAACAGAAATAATGATAGCTTTTCTTGAATAAGCTTCTCTCAGAATAAATAATAATAGCTTCTCTCAACTATTTAAAGATATTTTATTGGTCTTGGTACAGAAGTGGCACAAGAAGAGTTAAATTCATAGTTATATGATCAAATTATCTTATTAATACAGCAAAATAAAACACTGCTTACTAGGAAGGAAAGGAGCATTTATTAATAATTTCTGAAAAAATAAGAAAAATCTATATTCCATCAAATATTTTAGTCTATTATCTTCTCTCATCATAGTTACTGCTCTGTTCATTTTAAGTTGTCTATCAAAATATTTTACAAGAGGAATCAAGATTTGCTTTTAGATCAGCAGTAATGAGACAGAGGAAGTTGTAAATTTCTTGCATATGCCTTCAAAGGATCAGAACGTATAATGTACAACCTGTCTTTATCTACTGTCTGTCCATATCACTAACATATCATTATGTACAGTAGCAGAATTCAGGGAAAAGAGTAAGACTTCATGTCTTTGCCCATTGTCTACCTTGTCTTCTTAGATCTCTGCTTTCTCCATTAGGAGCTGGGTTGTAGTGTCTCAGTTTCTTCCAGAAGTATTAATTACTAGCAAATACATTTGTTATATTGGATGACACTGAGAGCCATATATGGGACAGACATTATATGCTCTATCATGAATATTTTATTTTAATGGTAAAAATGTATATTTATAATAGCCAGCTGCACTCAGCTTAGATTTTCCCAATTTTATTGGCAACATATAAAACATACTGAGGAGCTTGTTGAACATACACCCTTCTCTCTCCGTCAGGCCTGATCATCACTATGTTGTGTAGGGTTATCTAGAAAAATTTGTCAAATATAAAATATATGTATGATTATATAAGGAATTTATAGGGTGGGCTTATAGGAACCGAATCAGAGGAGTCTCAGTCGCTATCTCTCCAACTTCCTGGGGTCTTCCCTGAAACGTTGGTGTGCTCTCACAGCTTCAAGAATTGTCCTCTCTAGAGCTTCCTACAGGGACTACAGCTATCCCTCAAATTGCCCAAACTCCTAGGCCTTTCTTTCAAATTTTGGTAGAAGTCTCCATGACCCACTAGATTTTACATTCTGTGTCCATTCAAGACCACCAACAAAAGAGGTGCCCCACTGAGTCCATTTGTACTATAAAGGCAGTGCCCTCTCTGAGTGAGTGAATGGCTGAAGATGGTGAGCTGAATTCCGGGAAACTATTTCCCTAAGTGTCGCTTCTCCCAGAGGGGGCACAGAGGCTCAATTCTCAAATGAAAGAATTACCTTTGCCCTCTTGAGCCTGTGATGGGTGGGTCCCCTACACTATCTGACAGGCCCTCGAAGTTCCTTCACCCTTGAGCCAGTGCAAAGTACTTGGCTTCTTGATAATGGTCCTGATCTCTTCAGCAATAACACCTTCTTTGGCTCCAGGTTTCCATGTACTTCTTTTCTGACCAAACTGAAAACTTTTCAAATACTTCTGCTGGGTTTTTCCTTCCTATTCTCAAGGCAGAGCTGACTAAAAGTAGCTAGCAATTCCCAATCCCAATGACTGGTTCTCATCAGCAGCCTCCAAGCCATCCACACTCCTGTCAGCACGCTAGTAACCTGAACTCATATTTGAGTTGCCAATCCAGCTCTGTTTAATTAATTCTACTCTTCCTCTACCTTGCCTCTCTAAACTTTTCCAAATTCCTCCCACAAATCACACCCTAAGACTTCTGAGCTGCATTGCCAGTGTAGTCACAGCAATGATCCCACATCCGTGTCCCCAAATGTTAATATTTCTAAAATATTGGAATAGTCATTAGCTCCTAGTGATGTTCAGAAGATGTACACTACGCCACAATACCAGTCAAAAGCTGGAAGGCAGCCTGAGAAACAGCCTTTCATAAACCTAAACCAACGATACTTCAACATCAACAGTGACATTTTGTGATGCATCGTTTTGGGCAACTATTTTTGCATGTGTAAAAGCAGAATTACTGGAGAGCAAATATCTGAGCCCTTAGGTGTAAGTTTTTCAAGCCAAGTGGAAGAAACAGCTTAAATCCAGGACATGTGTAATAAGAAAGTGCTTTGGAAGATTCATGTAATTTCAGCACATTATGAGGAGAGGGGAGGGGAGGAAAGGGAAAACAAATGAAAGAGGGAGATGGGGTTAAAAATCAGGGAAGGAGGGAGGAAGGGAAGTAAGGGTTCCTGGATAAATGAACAAGGGAGAAATACGACATTCTGTAATCACTGACCACACCTGTGTGAAAAAGCAGTCTACTTTGCAATTAACATATGTGATCATTTCTTCTTAGAAATATTCCTATTCCTCTTAAAAATACATTTTATTTTTCATTTTCACTTTTATTTTAATGGGCTAGATAAGGTAATAAATTACATACTTTATGAGGAAAGATTTGTGAATGTGTAGTGGAAAGCAGCCTCTATGTAATGTTCATGTTTTCAAAGATAAGTATGCTTGTATGTTTTTATCAGGTAAATATCTATTAAGCTTATCAGTTAGCTTTAACTTTTTTGGTGCTAAAATGGATAAAAGAAAAAATAAAGACTATCACCTACCTAGGAACTATTTACCAGAATGTGGATATTGAATGTAAAGGACAGTAAGTGGGATCCACAGGAAGTAGGATCATCTATTTATCAAAGTGAACACTAGCCCACTGGGCAGTGCAGCTTGCCATCAGCCACCACTGACTGCACTGCTCTCTTCCCTTGGCTTTTCTAGATAATGTTTTGTAATAATACTTCTTGGCACATATATTTGCCTTTCAGTATTTTTCATGGAGTCCCTTTTTCCCATTATTGAGTCTCTCTATCCTTTTGTCTACCATGATTTTATTTTTTAAAAAATGTTATTGAGAAACTAATAGCAGTGAGACAGTTTCAAAACCGATTGGTAGGACAGTTTCAATAATTATTACATTGCATATTGTTGTCTTCATAGCGATTATTCATAGTACAATATGCAGACATGATATCCTGTCCACAAACACTATTAGAAAAAGTCTTTCTATTCATTGAATTAAGAGAAAATAGCTGCATATCTATCCTGTTTTGTATATACAGATACAAAATGGTCCTTCATTTGTATTCTTTTTTTTTGTTTAATTTTGTCAGAGAAGGGTATTCCATTATCTATTATGATTTTAGAGAGATAATGCATATATATTTTCTGGGTTCCAGATCAGTGTTATATGATTTCTTGAATGTTGGGGATAGCAGTGGTGAAAAAAATCAGAATGTATATGAAGCCATATTTGAATATGCTGTTTGTTCCTTATACACAGGGCTTCTTTTGGGAGTCTTTTTCATTCTTCTAGAAAGAACATAATGTTCTGAATTTCCTCTCTTGTAGAATTTTTGGTAATTGAAAGTGCAATGAAGGAAATAGCTCAGCAGCTTAAAGCACCTGCCTGGCAAGCACAAGGTCCTGAGTTCGATCCCCTGTACTGAAAAGAGAAAACAGAAAGGAAGAAAGTGCAATGATTGCATTGCTGCATGTTTTAATTTTTTCCAGGTGTCCCTTTTCCAGGTGATAGCCCGAACATAACATAAAATTATCTGGCTAAATAACCTAAAAATATACTGGTACATTCCAATAAAACAGAGAACTATATGTATTCCTACTTCTGTATAAATCACTAAAGTTTCTGGACATGTATATTATTCTATGGTTAGTACAGAAATCATCTGTATTATAAATGTTCTTATTAGAACACTGTGCTCATTTTCCAAGTATCTGAAGACTTGCTTCTACTTTTTGTACTTAGGATTGAACTAGGGGCTTCAGGGACTGGACAAGCACTGTACCACCAAACTGCATCTCCAGACCATGCTTGTCAATATTAAATAAAAATGGCTTCATGTTGAAAGTTCTTTATCCAAAAACAAGTTATGTACAGAATTATGTTAGGGAAACATTTGAAATGTCAGTAGCTTATTTGTTTTCATAATATATAAATTATGGAAATTATTATTTATGTACATTGTGAAAGGCCTGGGTAGATTCTTTGCCTTAATGATTTAGGGCTTCTCCTCAGTTAACTGATGTCATTTAGCAAAGGGATGATTAAACTTTTTAACACCTATAGCAGACACAAAACAAAACTTATATCCTAAGCTTTACTATGACTACTGTATGCAAATATTTCAGAATCAGACAGTTAAAAGTCACATATAGTTGAATCTAAATATGTATTTTCTTAAATTGGCAAAAAATTTCTACATTTTTTTTTCTAGAACGTTGATCTTTAGTAAAATCAAGTTGGAAATACAAAGCATGTTTATTGGAACTTCTGTGTCCATAGTTCACTAAGTCACACAATATCATTCCAGTACTGCTTCAGAACGAAATAACAATAGGAAAATAACTCCTGGTTTGTATTAATATGCATATTTATTGGGACTTACTGATTTATTACAATAAACATTTTTAGATAATTCAAAAACACCATTAAGGTTCAATAACTTTGCATTGCCAGGTATAGGAATCTAACTGCTGCTACCAGCTTTACATAAATCTAGTTACTTAGGTTTTTGTTATTTCCACCAAATTTTGTGTTGCTCATGTTAGTGTGGGCTGTATATGATGGTAGAAAATACTGCAAAGGTTAAAGAAGTGGAATTGATTGAGATACATCACTATCTTACACTGAAGTAAAATTTCAATACAGGCCAACAAAATCAAGTCCTAGTCCATCTATACATATATATTGATAAATATACAGATATACAAAGACAGATATGCAGTATGACCATTGAAAATTCTCTCTCTCTTTCTCTCTCTCTCTTTCTCTCTCTCTCTCTCTAGCTTCTGATTTATTTATTTATTTATTTTTTATTTTATTGAACTACAAATATCAATCAGACAGTTTCAAGACACCTTAACAAGACAGATTCAATAAATTAATACATTGCAAACTGTTTTCATAATGTTTTGGTATTGTACAAGGTGCATACATGATATTATACTGACAGATATTATTTTAGCAGATGTCTCTTATCAGTAATTAAGAGTGTAGCTGCTTAACTTATTTTTTTATACCTGAATTATATCAAAAATTCAATAATTATTTTCCTAGTGGATGACCATAGTACTAGAAGTTGACTTAATATCCTGTCCACCATTAGTGCAGATCTTGCCTCTCATAGAATTATGTAGAAGCACAGCGTTATCTATCCCAACTGCACTGTACTGTCTAATATTAAGCTGAGATGTAAATGGCTATGGTCGACAACTTCTTTGAGTAACTCACTATTGTTGTAGAATGCTGGACTATGTTGGATTGTGGTGTCGAGTTCAAGCACCTAAGTTAGTTGAATGACAATGGAGTGCCCACCTTTGACAGGTGTAGACAAAGGAAGGGGTGTAGAAAGAAAAAAATCATGATGTGTGTGTATAGACAGTACAGTTAGCTACTGATTTTTTAAAAAATTGGCATATTAAAAATAAAATACTGGGCTGGGGGGGCAGCTCAGCAGCATAAGCGCCTGCCTGCCATGCACAAGGTCATGAATTCAATCCCCGATACTGCAAAATAAAATAAAATACTTAGCTACATTTCTATTTCTTAAAGAAAAAAGTGGCAAGTATTGACTCACTGTAATTGTTCTTTCACTTTTCTTTTAGATGTTATAGTTGTAAGAATTGCATAGGCTTTAAAAATCTATTTACAGTTTCACTTTTTATCATATATGTATCATCTTTCTTAGAAATAAAGAAATATATTGTATTAAATTTCTAAAATTACTCATTAAAATACAATAGAATTTATTCCTAAAATAAGTTATAATGTCGAATATAAGATTCTGGTGACATATTGGATATCCTTATCTTCTTCTTTAGTATAGAATGGAGACAATGATTTCTACTTTAGAACAACAAATATCACAGAACAAAGATATCATGAGTTTTTCTTGGGAAAAGAAAAGTAGAGGGTTACAAGGTAGCTGAATATTAGAATTCTTGTTTAGTGTGGGAGACACCCTGTGATCAAATCCTAGCACAACCTCTAAAAGTTCACATGAAAATCTTATGTTCTCCTTGAAGTAATTACCTGTGCCTATACCGAATAACAATCCAGGAAGAAAAACATTTTTCTCAGCTGAAATATAAAAATATCTTGTTCTCTTTCATCTCTGTTATTTTGTTCTTGTGAAATTAGAGCTTCAAGAACAACAAAAAGTCATTCAGAATTTCAGTAAAACCATTGTTTCAAAGATGAATTAACTTGTGACTTTTCTAATGCTCCACTATCAAACATGTTTCATTTAATTCTGAAAAGAACGCTTCACTTGCATTCCCACACCACGGCAGTAACTTCTCTAAATGATTCTTCCTGAACCTTCTTCTTTTGTTTCAATACGAATATTTCATGCACATGAGTAAATTTAAATAGAATTAACTTGCATCACACCAGGTCAGGTTTAAACATCATTACTCATTAAATTGTGCACATCAAATATAATGGTTTCATGAATGTAAAATGGCATAAAAAAGGGCCAAGTAAGAATATTAGGATTAATTCATTCTTTCCCTTTGGTTTAAATTCAATTTTTAGACAAACACTGTCCATAAATTTAGAACCATATGTGTTTAACAGATCAATTAAGAAGCTAAATGTTTTCCAGTTAGTCAAACTAGAAACACTAGGAATCGTTCATGATTTTCTTTTTCATGTTTTTGTGACAAATAAGGAATATAGGTAACTGGGGGAGAAGGAATGTGAGTTGTTTTATTGTCATCATCTACTCTTTTATTCAAGAAAGCATAATTTCCTCCTGACAGGGAGCAGATTTCATGCCTCAGGGCAAGCATAAATCAAACAGAAATGCTCTAGCATAGACTACAGTTTTATAAACTACCATGTTGTGGAGAACAGCATTAAGATGTAACCTGTGGTGCAGTTACCATCCCTCGAAAGGCTACCCGAGCAACGGGCAAATGGCTCTGAGGAGCTGTGGGTGCTGCCGTCCTTCGGCACCTACAGCGTGTGATGAGGCTGCTTCAGGTAAACGATTCGGGGCCTTCCTAGTGCTTTCTATTCTACAGAAGCTGCTGAGCCAGTCTTCATTAAAGCTATGTCTCTCTCACTACATGAGCAGATTTTAAAGCTATATGAAAATAGCACTGTCACCCACCTCTAATAGTTGTTACACTGGCAGATTTAAAAATTACTGGATATTTCACAAAAAAATTTAGAAATTATTTCTTAATTAAAAATTCTTTCTCTTCTTAAAAACTAAGGAGGAAATTTTTGGCTATAAATTTCTAATGTATGAAGCAATTTTAATAAAGATAGGGAGTTCAAATTTGATAGCTTTTGAAAACCTGGGATGAGGAAAATGACGAAAGTAGAGAAAAAGATATATTTAGGTATATATGCAGAATAGTTCGAATGACTGTGCTACTAATTTCTGCTGGTTTTTTGAAAGGAGCAGTTAATTCTTCAGAGGTTTTTCTTTTTAGTCTTACTATTTTTTTTTCTTTTGAAAGTCATAATGTTTTTATTATTTTTTTGTTTTGCTTTTTCTGTAAACCAAACTTACACATTTATATCTGGTAACAAAAACAACTTACTTGAAGATGACATTATGCAATACAGTAATCACTGTTTAATTCTTATTACCTTATTTAGTGAAATTTTATGTCATTTCTTTTTTAGTTTTTGTTTTAAACACTAGAAATCAAACTCCGGACCTTGTGTTTTCCAGGCTGGCCTTTATGCTGCTGAGCTATCTCCCTAGTCTTGTATTGATACTAATGCTGTTTTTTTTTTTATTCTATTACCATTTTATATTTGTTAAAAATAAATAATAAATAAGTAGTGCAGTTCACAGGAGTGTTGATTTAGTTAATAGGTCATAATGAGTCAGCTCCAGCAAAACTTCACTTTAAGGACACACACATTAAATAATGAGCTTTAGCCTGTACTCTGCATTATTTCATAATCAAGAACTGTCAAGTATTTAGAATACCCATGGCTTATAACTGTCGCTCTTGGGCCAATTCCAGCTGCTTGCTTTCTGGGGATTTCACCAAATCATTTGATTTATCCATCTGAGCCAGAGGAAAAAAATTAGGAGACTCTAAAGTCACTTAATGTCATTATTGATTCCCACTGCTTTTCTTTTCATAACAGGGCGGTGGAGGGTAGTTTGAAATTGTAGCCTAACTCAAAATATAACATCAGCTTCATCTGTCTCTTATTCATATTGTAACTTTGAATTGCAGCTATCATTCTTTTTTTGACAACCTGAGAATAGAACATACATTTTGTTGTTTTGTCCAAAGTATACTTTTAAGGAAAGCTTGTTACGTGTTTGCCCAGTTATGCTGTCAGATGATAATAAAATATAATTTGTCAGATGATAATAAAATTAACAATATGTTAATTTTAAGGAAACATGGCATGATGCAGGATATTGACTTTTTTCTCTATTCAATTAGAATGAAAACTGATTTCCTAGAAATTATTTGAAAAATTCAAAAAAAAATTAGAGTGAATTTACAATGATGTTTTAACTGCTTTGGGAGGTAATGATACTTCTTTAAGGGGATTTAGTTTTTAACAATGTAAAATTTCATTCAACAAATAGGAATGTGACAATGAATATTTTATTGCATAATGTCATATTCAAATTAGTTGCTCAGGTTACCAGTTATTAACCTGTAAAATTAATAAAATAAAAAGTTATAAGATATTATACAAAGAAAAATAGCATTAATTATTCTTTTCCATACCCCAGCAGAAATCAAATATACATACTATCCTGCACGTACATGAATATACTTTTATTCCCCTATATTTCGTCCTTTTCCTTATCCAAGTTTTTCCTTTCCATTGAGCAGATTCTTTTCCTTTCACAGTATCTGTTGTACCTTTCATATTGTATTTACTCTTTCAGATTCTCACACTAGTAAGACAACACAATGCTTGATCATGCTGGTCTGATTTATTTTCCTTACCATGTCCATGGCTCCTGGTTACTTTCTGACATAAGATGGAATCTCAGCATTGTTTTAATTTGCATCTCTTGAATGGATAATGAGATTGATATAATCACCTCAGAGGCCCATAAAAATAAAGGTCTCTGAATTTTGGAGACCTAACATTTTAAAATTATTTAGGTGTTCTAAATAGAACACCTTGCCGTAAGGACAGTTGGAAATACTATTTTTCCCTATTTGTAGGTTTTCTTTTTACTCTGCTGGAGATTTATTTGACATGCAGATTGTTTTCAAAAAGTGAGATCCCATTAGTTGATTCTTGGAAGTATTCCCCATGTAGTTTTCTTTTTTTCCTTTTTTTTTTTTTTTCCCAGAACCAGGGATTGAACTCAGCCCCTTGTGCTTGCCAGGGAAGTGCTTCCGTGCCTACTCCTATGTCTTTAAAACTTCTGCATACTTTCTCCTCCAGATGTTTTACTGTTTTGGTCATAATATTTAAAACTTTTATCCATTTTGAGTGTAGTTTTGTGCATGGTGGTCAAGATAGATCTGATTTTAGCCTTTTGTATACAAAAAATCAATTTTTCCAGCAATATGAAGTACAACAAAAACTGTAAACTTCATATTATTTTGTTTAGTAAAAATCTGTGTAATTTGTAACTTTACATTTTATTTTTTCTTTCTTTTATTTTTGATAGTTCATTTTTAGAGTACAAAACTGTATTAAATTAGAACAGAAAAATTTTGTCATACATACATAATTTCACTTAACAAAGTAAAATGCACTTCACAGTATTAGTTGTAATGCATAGTTTTCTTTCAATGAGTTATTCCTATTACCAGATATATGCATGAAAAGTTGGAAGAAGAAAGAACAAAAGAAAAAAAATCATAAAAAATTAGGAAGAGAAAAAGGAGAAACAATTGAAAACAGGAGACATAACAAATTAAGCATTATCTGCTCCTTTCCATAGACCAATGAAATGCACAGAAAGTGGTCCACACTATCCTGCTTACATACATAGGTGTATCTCTACCCCCACTCTCTCTTTCCTGTCCTTCTCAACTTAGTAACTTTCCTTCTGAAGAAGTTCATTCTCTTTCCAAATATCCATGGTACCCTTCAGATTCCATTTTCTCTTTCATGTTCTCACACTAAGGAGACAGTATGATGTTTGCATCCTTTAACCAACAAATGTCTCCAATTTATCCTCTTTTTTAGCTGAATAATACTTCATTGTGTAAAAATAGCACACTTTCCTTTTTTCATTCCTCAGTCGATGTGCATCTAGGTCATTTCTAGGATTTAGCTATGAAAAATTGCACTGCTATATTCATGGATATGCATATATCACTGCTGTATAAGGTCTTTAGTTCCTCTGGAAAAATACCCATGAAGGGAGTATGTGGCTTGAATGGAATCATCAATCCCAGCTTTTTATGGAATTTCCACACTATTAGAAGATGCAGACCCAACTGCAAATACACACAGCCACCTTATCTCTAATAAACATATGTTCAACGGAAGAAAGGTAGCCTCTTTAATAAATGGTGCTTCAAAAATTGGCTTTCCACATGCCAAAATCTAAAATTAAACTCATATCCATAGCTATGCACTAAATTTAATCAAAATGGATTAAATATATAAAACAAAACCACTAGATTTTCAGCAGAAAAAGGTAGGTAGAAATCTTACAAGATATAGGTGTAAGTAGAGAGGTCATGGACAAAAACCAAACAGCATGGGAAATACTTTAAAGAAATAAGTGGGTATCTCATTTTTTGAAAACTTTCTGAACCTAAAAGAAAAATTTCAACAGCAATCAAGAAAACCAACAAGCTTGGAAAAAAATGAAGCCTACTGTCCCTCCCACAAATATCTTCAATCTAGAATATATAAAGAATTCAAAAAAATCAGGACCCCCCCCAATTGCAAAGAACCAATCCAAAAATGGACCCCTTAGATGAATGTATACTTTTCAGATGAATAAATACAAATGGCAAGTAAATATATGAAAAAGTATTCAATATCATTGGTCACTTGACAAATACAAATTAAAACCACACTGAGATTCCATAAGGCTCAGAAACAATGGATAACATCAAATATTCATCCAATAACAAATGCAGGAGGAACTCGGGGGAAAAACAACCTTTTTCCACGTTCGCTGAAGTGCAGACTGTTACAACAGATATGGATATTTTTCTGTTGGTTGTTGGTCTTCTTTCTTTTCGTTGGAAATTTCCTTTGACCTTCAGAAAGTTTTCAAAAAGATGAGATCCCAGTTGTTGTTTCTTTAAAGTATTTCCCATGTTTGGAGGTTCTTTTCTGTTGCCGGTCTTAAGGTTGTGGGCATTTTTGACTCATTCTATAAATGCTCTTTATAGGATTGGTTTGGTGATCATGGATTTCTTTTGTTGTTGTTTGCTATGGGAGTATCTTATGTCTCCATTAAATTTAACAAATAGTTTTTCAGGCTATATCAATATGAATTAGAAGTTGTCTTCTTTCAGAACCTCACATATCTCACTCCAGGCTCTTTATTTGATGGTCTGTGTTGAGAAATCTGCTGTGATTCTTACAGGCTTTTCATTAGGGGTAATCTGTTTCGTTACTTTAATAGCTTTTGATGTTCTGTTATTTTGCTGAGTTTCTGGGGTCTTGATTATTTTGTGTCTGAGTGTAGATTTATTTTGATTATGGATAACAGGTGTTCTACATACCATATTAGTATGCCAGCTTCTTATCCCATGCTTGAGAAATTTTCTGCTAGTGCTTCTGAAAGTAGCCTATTTATGTCATTTGTGTCAGCTCCAGCTCTTTCATTGGTATCTATTAATCTTATTTTATTTTTGTTGCAGCAATTTCATTTTTATTTCCTGGTTCCTTGTTATTTTTAGAGATCTTTCCTTTTGTGTTCTGTAGCTACAATGCCATCTTCAAGGTCTGAAATTCTATCCTCATCTTCATTTAAGCAGTTTTTCAATAGAATTCTTAATGTCATGGATATCTGTTTGAATGCATTCTCATTTTTCCATGTATTGTTCTTCATGGTTTGTTTTTATCTATTCCCCTCTATTTTTTAATTTATGTCCTCTTTTGATGTACTGAGTAATTTTTTCATGATTGTTGTCATTTCTTTTTTTTACCTGAGAGATTATTTCTGATTGAATTTCTTCCATAGCCTAATAGAGTTGTTCCCTTACTTCAGTTGGTACCATATCCAAAATTTCAGATGTGTGACCTCCAAGTTCTTCTATGACTGTCTTCTGGACTTATTTTAGCTGACCTAAAGGTCTAAGATTGCTTTTGTTCCTTCCTTTTGATATTTTTGAAACAACCAATGTTCACCCTGACTCTGCAGCGGTGACAGGAGAGAAGGATACAGGTGACCAAGGCTCCCATGTGAGTGGGAGGGTGGGGTAGGATCACTGAAGCTCCTGTTGTTTGGGGTTCATTGTGGTTTCACCTTGGTGACGGGAGTACAAGCCACAGTTCAAAAAGGATCCAGCGATGATAAGGGTAGGCCAAAGCTCCAACGGTTCTCTCTAGATGGTGGGTGGGTGTAGTATGAGGCTCACCAAGGCTTACACTACTAGCGGGACAGGCAACAGCCACTCAGCAGGAATACAGTGGCGCTATCACGTGAGTCTCAATCTCGGTCAGTCGACCTCTAGTGATGGTGGTGGGAACTGGTGAGAATGGGCTTAACAGATCCCTGCAGCTATGCCTAACTTCTTTGGGTGGTGCAAGAAGTTAAATATTTTTAAATGAAAGCTATTCTGTATTATCTTTTCAATTGCATGAACTTTTAACTCATTTAAAAATCACCATCAAAACGCAGAGCGCAGAATTGTTTCAAACTTGTAAACTGTGCAGTGACAATGCCTGTATCTACATCCATTCATGTTCATCTATGCATTTAGCTACTTAACATCTATCTATTTTTGTGAATTTATTTTTGAGTAAATTTCTAGAAGTCAAAATATAAATTGAATTGTATTTCACATTTTTCTGGATAGTGTCTCATTTTTCAGCATAATAACATTTGCTTTTGGAAAATTATTACATGTTTGCTGCAGTTGTTTTCTACACCAAATATAATGTGGAAAATAAGAACAGGAGGGATAATTGTGTAGATAATGAATATGCGAAATAATTCACTCAGTGCAATTCATTAGATTAAAACATCTTTTGGTGCTAATAAAGTTTTTCAATATACACTCAAATCTTCTCTCTTTCTCTCTTGCTCTCCATATAGATAGAAAGGTAGATGATAGATAGATAGATAGATAGATAGATAGATAGATAGATAGATAGATAGATAGATAGATGATAGATATAGAGATATAGATACATATGTGTGCATATGGACATACATGAACTATAATAAAACTGTAGTGTGATGTTAGTGAACATTGCTGAATCTGTTGAAATAGACAATGACCACACATACTTTAAGTAACTGTGAATGATGATAATATTATGTAAATTTAATATATTGATTGAGAATACTTAATAAAGAGTCCTCCCTTTTTTTGCCAAACCGGGGGGGGGGAGGTTGAACTCTTGCCAGGCAAGTGCTTAATTAATAAATAATCCTAAATTCTGAATATTCTGTCCATATTACTATTGGTAAATAGTAAAAATACATTTATTTTATTATTTATTTGTTCAAACATATAAGCACTATTATGATATGCATCAGGTAAAATAACTACCACTATATTTATTTTAATGGAGAGCATATTATAGTGAAAAAAGCATTTGCAATAATAACTAGGTTCTAAACATTTTATAAGACCACAGAGATTTGGGAAATAAAACATACCAATGATTAATTTGACATATTAAATAATGTATAAGCATCGATTTTCAATATCCCAGACACACAAACAGATACGCACAAGCACATACACAGATCCCTGTTCAACATAAATTTTAAAGATTTTATGATTTCATTTTAAGTCTTTCTAAATTTGCTATTCATTTTATCACTTTAGCATTCTTTCCACTTTACTGGGCTTAATCACCATGCGCTCTTACTGTACAAGGTTGCAGGCACTTTAACGCAAACATCTTTCTTAGAGATATTATTATTCCTCCTGCTACCTGAAAGATGAATCTTCATATTTACAAGCTATGATTCTACTGTGCTTCAAAAGTCAGGACTGAAAGAGTGTTACACATTACGTTTAGTTGTCTTGCCAAATCTCATCTGTTCAGGAGGTAATTGGGTCATGATGTACTATCACTGCATTCAGTAGCTGAAGTTTTGAAGAGATGGAATATGGCTGTGAGTTGCAGAATGTGTGGCCTGCAAAGGTTTATTCTTGTCCCTGACTACTTCCTTCACTCTGCTTCCTTACTGCTACATGTTAAGTGTACTTTTCTCTGTGTTCCTCCACCCTCCAAGCCATCCTGTTTTCACCATGGACCCAACTAACTAGGGACTAAAAGTATGGACCAAAATAAATGTCTCATCTTTGGGTATTTTGTCCCAGCAATGGAAAAGTGAGTAGTACAGGTTATCTTGGTCATTAATGAAGTCTTCTTAGATCTGTGCTCCTGCTCTCATTAGAATCTGGCATTTTATTTTGAGTCGGAAACAAGTTTCCTTTATGTTCAAAGTTTTGAAACTGTAAATTATAATTACTTATTTTTAATTATCTTAATGGTTAGTGGGTAATTATGTTATAAATTTAAAATAACAATGTAATATAAATTATACTCCACAAATATTTATTGAAACTGAATTTGTAAAACCTGGCCCAATATGATTGGTCCATAGAAAATTGTATTTATTAGTTTTCTGTTTTATACATTTTAGGCACTGAAGTGAAAAAAAATTCCTATGTCTCATCCTCATCTAGTATAATCTTTTGTCAATGCTTCTTAATATTACTATTCCAAGACTTTCATATCATTGTCTTAGTTACAAAATACATAATACCCACGAGTTAAAGACTGAGAAGTTTATTTGGCTCTAACTTTGAAAAGATTTCAATCCATGTTCAGCTGGCTAAAAGACAGAGTGGCACAGCAGAGGGTTGTGGCAAAGAAGAAAGAACTCCTAGGTAGGAAGCAGAGGAAAGATCAAGACAGGAGGAGGGACATGCACCCTTCCAGACCAGGCCAGTGCCCACCTCTTACTACCAACCTTCACTTCCCATCATATCCAATGACATGTTCACTGGTGGACTAGTCTAACAATGATCAAACACCCATGTTCCAGGGACCTCCCCAAAGACCTACCAATGAATACATGATCCATTGTTAGAATATGTAGATATCAACCATAATATTCATAAAATAATATGCATATATGTATATATAATAGCAAATTATCATAGTTTCCCCTAAAATTAATATGACATTGATATAAAGAAAAAACATACCAGGCTGGTGAGATAGCTCAGTGGTCTAAAGTGCCTACTCAGGCAAGCTTAGGCAGGTGCTGCGAACTTCAATTCAATCCTCGGCACCACATGCTATGCCAGTCCTGCCCTCAGGGTGAGCTGGGCAGGGAAAAAAAAGAGAGAAAACGTAAACATGTAAATATATTGACATAACTATATTACAGAATAGAATAAAGCAGATAGGTCTTTGCACAGGGTGCACAACTACAATAGGTATTAATATGAATTGTTTTGGCAACTCAAACACTATAGAGGCATGAAAAAGAGTGGAGAGAAATTCTTGATAAAGTGCTGAATTATCCAAAGTGTGATCTTTGTGGTCTACACCCTCATATGTTCCCATTAAAAATGTGTTGAAGATTGTATTTGTTTGTATTCAACAGAGTTAGATCGTAGGCTAAACCATTTATGTGTTTCATAAAATACCCAGTGACACATGTAGAAGTCATGTAACATAAAGTAAAATCCTCCCAAATATAAATTTCCTCCATTGAAAGCAAACTTGACTTTCTACCTTCAAAAATGTGATTGATTCCTCTCCATATACTCCCACACACATTTGGGTCACATTCCCATAGACCATTATTATTATTTTATCAGTAATGCATTCTAAATGAACATTTATATTTTCATTTAGTTATAATAATGATGAACACTTTCTAGAAAGCCTAAATGTAATATAAGAGACAGAAAGACAGACTTTCTTTAGCTATTGCTCTTTGTTGCATTGTTGTTCTGCCGTTATGAACTGGTGCTCTCTACCATGTACCCCTGCCTTTGAGCCAGCCGACTATGGTATGAAACCTCAGTAACTGTGAGCTAAGAAAAACCTTTCCTTTTTTCATTTTGGGTGTTGGGTATTTGTCCCAACAACAAAAGAAGAATAACTAAGACAGAATTTGGTACCACAGGAGTGGGGTCATTGCTGTGACTAAACCTGACCATGTGGATTACAAGCTTTTGGGACTGGCTTATGGGAAGAGATAGGAAAGGTTCAGAGATGTTGCCTGCAAGTGAAGCGCTGGAACAGGTTCAGCTGTTCTGTTTGGGAGCTTCTGGTCAGAGCTCAGAAGACCAGAAGGCTGATGGAAAGCCAGCCTGTAAAGACCAGGCTGGGGAGGTTTCTGCTGGAAAAACATTGGTTGTTGGACTCCAGATCATTTGTGTTTTGACTTAGCAGAGAAGTGGTCTGCATTTTGCTCGTGTCCGGTGACTGCCTGAGATGGAGTTTAAGCATGGTGGACTGACCAAATCTGGCAACAGATATTTCAAAGCAGCCAAATATTGGGGCAGTGGCCTGGTTGTTGCTGGGGGCTTTTAGCCATATTTATGTTGAGAATAAAGATCAAGGAGCCCAGAAGGATAGTCCAAAATGTTGTGAGTTTGACCAGAAAGGAAGCACCAAGAAAGCTGTGGACTGAAAAGCTGAGAGGATCTCCATTTTGGAGAATGAGCAAGAGAATAGAAAGGATGGCCCGAGGGCATCACAGGAGGCAGGTTTCCATCCTTTGTAGCCTCAGAACTGCAAAAGTCAGGGACTTTGCCTTGAGGAGAAAGCCGCTGAGCCCCTTGTTCTAGAATGGTGGCAATGGCCATGCCACATTCCAGAATGGCGCCAGCATGGAGAATTTGTTCCTGGGAATGAGGGTCAGTGTGCTCAGCCACTCAGGCACTCAACCCCTACAGCCAAGAGAAAGGAAAACCTGGTTACTGCTCCAGCTGCCAGAAGACCTTGGTATTACCCACATGGTAATGGTTTTAAGCGCATGCAGAATGCAGGAGTTCTGAGGTTAAAAAGGTTTCCACCTCGATTTCAGAATGCCTGGGAGGCCAGACAGTGTGCCCCCGAGAGGGCAGTGTGCAGAGCTGTGAGAGAGAAGCCTGTTCAGTGGAAACCCCAGAGGTTGAGAAAAGCCAGGAATATGTTGTATCTTCATTTTAATTAACTCTGTAATGTTTTTAATGCCCCTTTTGATTTTCTTTTTTACTCATTATTTAATAAGTGTATGCTATGTAATTTTCCATATAGTTATGAATTTCATGTATTTTTGTTAATGATTTGTAATTTAACTTAACTGTGTTTGAAAGACATACTTTGGATTATTTCTATTCTTTTGCATTTATTTAGGTTTGCAGTCTATATATGGTGAACATTCAATATGCACTTGAGTGTGTATTAATTGTTGCATATAGTATCTCAAGTTTTGTTAAAACTAGTTGGGACAGTTTTTAAAATATTTACTTATTTGTTGATAGTCTGAATAATTACTCTACTGAAGGTTGAATATGGAATTCAACTATTATTGTTCAGCAATATTTTTCTCCCTTGATTTTGTTTAATGTATTTTTGTGCTTATGTTGCTAGGTGTACATCCATTAGTAATTATATTAACATGATAAAGTAGTGTCCTGTTTCTCATTATACAAAATCTCCTTTTATTTTTAGCAACATATTTTTCACCAATGTCTATTTTATCTAATATTTAATGTAGCAAATTCAATTTTCTTGTTCTATTTGTTTAACTTTTGCATATACATGATAAATAACATATGGCATATGTATATGTATATATGTTATATATATGTATATGTATATATGTATATGTATATATGTTATATATATGTATATATATATGCTCAGTAATACATTTAGAACTCTTGCTTCATAACATTTAATATCATTTAAGATTGACACTGTAACACTGTACCACATACATGATCGTGAGTTCCTATATATATATCTTGTTTATGTATTTAGTACAGGGTCTACAGGGTCTAGACTATATTATATTGTAGCTAAAATAATGTTATCAGCTAATCATGGCAGAGCCGTAGTATCTAAATGAAGCACCAGAAGCTTGTGCAGTGGACCTCCCTGGTTTAATGTTAGCTGTAGTCTAATGGAAACTCAGCACGTGAAAACTGATATTTGAATAAAGGAGAGAGTATTAATCAAATCCCAGGTTTGATGCACAATGATATAGTATATGTCTTCTTTTCAAATTTTAATTAGATTTCCTGGACTTCCTGTAAATTACAGATATCTGTGATTGATAGGATTTAGGCATTAAGATTTGTAGACTAATTGAGATATTTCACACTGATGTATCCTAATAAATTTTCAATTCTTTAATCTCATCCTAGAAAACGGACATTTTTTTCACCATACATTTATCTGGAATTTCTTTTCCTTTTCCTTTTTTTTTTTTTTTTTTTTTGCAAAACCGTACATTGAACTCAGGTCTTTGCCCCTGCCAGGTAAGCATTTATTCTACTGAGCTGTCTCCCCAGCCTCTGGAACTTCATTTTGTTTTGTTTTTCCCTGTAAACTTCAAAAACAGTTTTGATTTAATTTACTTTGGTTTTCATAAGGAAATTTTCCTTCTAAAATGAGAACTCTAGACATGTACTTCCCATGGTGAGTTTTACTATTCCAAGAGTATTACTGAAATGGGTGTAGAATGAGATTCTTACATTCATAATAGTTTATATGGTGTTGTGAGCAACTAGAAGTGCAATGTGCTATGCTGACTTCCACCAATGCATCCTAAGATAGGACTCCTGATAAAGCGAAACTGCACAGGGAAACTACCATTGGCAACAAAACTGTTCTGATAATAGGAAACAGTTGTGTGGCTGTAGCTTTCCTTGTCTGCAGCATCTTAGTGCTGCCCACATTGACAAGGCAATGAGATGGAAGCCTGCAGATTTGACTCTAAAGTCTTTGTTCTAGTCAACTGTAAGAAATTAACTTGGAAATCTGATTTTTAAAAACCATCATCTTCAGGGTTTTTTTTTCTTTTACTCTATACTGGTATTCATTTTTAGCTGCTTTTCCTTTTTTTCTAATTTTAAACAAATAAATATTATGATACAGTATTTTAAGGCAAGAAATTGACAGTGGCTGTTAGGTTGCATATTGTTATCTTCAAAGTAATTGCTCAGATTGCCAGATATAGGGATATAGACTTTAAGAGTTTGTAGTAATTTTTAAATGTTTTTTAAAGAGAGTTCAAAATAGTAATAAAAAAGAAAAAAATTACAAATAATACAGAATTTCACTAAACAAACTCAGATGAATTTGACTGGGTTTATTGTACTGCATAGTGTTCTTTCTAAATTAGTTGTTTGGGTTACCAGACACATTCATGCAAAATTGGAAGAAGAAAGAAAAAATTATAAAAAATAAGAGGAGAAATATGGGGTACCATGAAGTTCTCATCAGACCCTTGAATCATGGAGAAAGGAACCAGGCCTTGGAGAACATTCAAATTGAGGAGTCTTGTGAACCCAAACCGCTTGACTGTGGAATTTGGCAACAACTGCAGATACCTTGGAACAATTTGCAGTGACACCCAGATGCCTACAATCCTAAGTTATTATTGTGGAAAAATAATTTTAAAACTTCTCTTAATTAAACTTTCTTTCTCTTCCTAATAGTTATATTTGTGCATTGTCATCTTTACACCAAGGAGTATGCATAGGAAAATTACACTCATTTGGTCCTAGACTTGATTCTACCTATTTCATACAGTCCCATTTTAATCTTTGAAGCAGTACATATTTGAAGAAATCTATCTTCTATTTAAGCTCCATCATGTACTTTCCTCTACCCTTAGAGCTATATTTAGAAATGTTATACACAGAATAAGCCGATGTTTACATAGAGATATGTGATACTGTGTGTGTGTGTGTGTGTGTGTGTGTGTGTGTGTGTGTGTGTCTATGCCTTATACTGATTTTCCAATGGAGGAAGCTAGAATTCAGGACCCAAAAGCCTTGAAGTTTGCTGGATCAACATGATGCTTTATATATAAGGTATGACTAAATATACAGTGACTCCTCAATTATATATATATATATATATATATATATATATATATATATATATATATATGTCACATTGTCATTAATCACTCAAAATATTCTCTTTTCCTTTGAACTTATCACAGCATTTCTTTTCCCACCTAAAACAGTTCATAGGGCCCAGTGAGATAGCTCAGTAGAATAACCACTTGCTTGGCAAGTGCTGGGTCCTGATTTCAATCCCTTGTACTACAAATATAAAAATGTTTGTAGAGCCAATAAGATTCCTCAGCAGACTAAATGCTTGCCTAGGCAAGCACAGGGAGCAGGGTTCAATGCCCAGTACCTCACTCTGTGCTGCTCCCATCCATGGGCATGTTGAGCTGACCATAGAGCTGGGCGTGGTAACACATACCTATAATCCCAGCACTGGGGAGGCTGAAAAACAGGAGAAGCACTAAGTCTGAGCTGCATGGTGAGACCCTGTGCCAAATAAGTAAAAATTTAAAACAAATAAAACAGTTTATAATTTATATGTATGGTAATTTCTATCAAATCAAAACATTCCAGTCTATCTTCAGTTATTCACTGGATCTAGCATTTTGTGGCTTCAATGAGTCAATGAGTGTCAAGTATTTGAATGGATTTAGGACACTAATGCAAATGAACCAGAGGCTGAAGAGACTCATGAAACAAGATTTCAGATTCTCTTCAGAAAGTTAGTGGCAAGCACATGCGATAAGTATGTTTGTAGCTTCAGAGAGTTTTTGAGGGTATTAATGGAATTATGTAATATTTTAGTGTAATTTCTTAAAATTTATGCATTCATGATTTTTTTAAAGATGATACCTTATATCACCAAACACTTCTTTTCCAGGAATCATGTCACACTAAGTCTCTCTGAGTAAGTTGCTAAACTCTTACTGACTCTTATTTTATCTATTATTTGCTTTATTTAAATGTAGTAATTCTTTTGTGCCTTTGCTCAGCAAGGTTTTTTTTTTTTGTTTTGTTTTGTTTTTGCAGAACTGGGAATTGAACTCAGGCCCTTGTGCTTGCCAGTTAAGTGCTTATTCTACTGAGCTTATACTATTGGCCCACTCCCTGGCCTCAACGAGTAAATAGTAGGTGTATCATTTTCAGCCAGTTTTGGTCACCTCGACACTTTTGGGTATCTCCCGGCACCTGAGACAATATCGCTAATAGAGTTAAGGGGCGTTTTTCTGCTAGTATTTTAATGATTTTGAGGGAAAAGAGTATATTGCAATACATTTTTATCTTAAAACTGATTTTAATTAGCTAGTAAAAATAAATGATACTGCAAGGAAAATATAAACAGAACAATTGCCACTACAAATTTTTAGTCTGAACTGGGGTATGAAACATTCTGAACCAATTTTGAGATTAAGTGAATGTGTTTGTGTAAAACTAAAAATTAGCAGTGAAGAACCAGTTGGTAGTGGGACGCTAACTCTAGATCTTATTCCATGAAAGCCTCTAACAACTATAGGATAGTTTATTGTTGCTTGAGCAAATTCAAAGGTCTGAAAGCTTACATAAAAATAAATTCTTGGTGAGTGTTAGGAATTTTCTTTCTACATTATTATCTTGGGATTTATTAGACTTTAGAATTCCTCTTGTACTACCATCTGTATTTTTATTTTTCCATGTTGTCCCCGTAGATTGTACATTAGCATGAACTTCACAAGATGGTTAATGAAAACTTTCTTTTTTACCTACCCCTATGTCTTCAAGAGTTCCTCCTACTTTCTCTTCCAGGAGATTGAGTGTTTCTGTTTTAACGTTTAGATCTTCAATCCATTTTGACTTTAACTTAGTGCATGGTGATAGAGCTGGGTCAATTTTTAGTTTTTGGCATGTAGAAAGCCATGTTTTCCAGCACCATTTGTTAAAGAGGCTATCTTTCTCC
>PVKA01022468.1:0-37072 GCA_004027165.1 Ctenomys sociabilis | reverse complement strand
TATGAGAGGCAAGATCTGCACTAATGGTGGTTGGACAGGATATTATGTCGGCTTTTAGTGCTATGGTCATCCACTAGGTAAATAATTATTGAATTTTTGATATAATTCAGCTATAAAAAACCTGTAAATATAATATCATGTATGCACCTTGTACAATACCAAAACGTTATGAAAACAGTTTGCAATGTATTAATTCATCAACTCTGTATGGTGAAGGTGTCTTGAAACTGTCTGATTGACATTTGTATTTTAATAAAATAAAAATAAATGGAAAAAAAAGAAAAAAAAAAAAAGAAAAACAATGTGCAACGCATTGTTTAATCTGTCCTACTAATTTGATTTAAAACTGTCTCACTGCTATCTGTTCTTCAATAAAATAAAATAAATGTAAAAAAAAAAAAGACTCATAAAGGCCTGTATTTACCATTTACCATGCTTTATAGAATCCTCAAAACTCAAAGAAATTTTCACTGTTTTTTATAAGATTGCTATTCAGGGCAATAATTGATTTAATAATGTGTAATGAAATTCTCTGTGGCTATTGAAGGGAGTGAAGATGTACAAGTCGACAAGAAATTGATCATGAGTTAACAATAAATTTTTTTTTAAGTTAAAGATAATTGGGAATTTCCTAGTCCCTTGTTCAGCATTCTCAAATGCCACACATCATAACGAGTATCTTTTTTTTTTTAATGTATTTAGCACAGGGTCTGCAGGGTCTCACCACACAGATTGGACTTACAGTGATCCTCCTGCTTTTTGGCCTTCCAAGAGCATGGAGCACACCACTGTGCCAGTCTCCATTGCTGTCTCAGTGTGCTCCCTCTGGCACGTGCCACTCTGCCTTGGAGCCAGCTAAGTATGGACTGAACCTCCGGTAACTGTGAGCTAAATAAACCTTTCCTTCCTTCATTTTGAGTGTTTGGTATTTGTCCCAGCAAAGAGAGAAGAGTAACTGAGACAAGGACCATCTCTCGTTTATCCCCTTAACCTCATAACCAGCACCTAAAGAAGGAGAGTGGTTGGGAACCACCGGTGTAGGCATGGAGCTATTTGCTGATGCCAGGCCTTTCCTGCAAGTCAGCGGGAGTGGGCAGGGGTGGAAGATGAGATTATTTAATGACAAAAAGAAAAGGCACTAAGAAGATGTTCCCTGATTCTCTAGTTCATGATTTATGTAAACAAACCTAGGAGACAGAACTCACACCTTCACTGGAGAATCATCAAGTGCGTGAGTGCCACAGAGCCTCTGGACATTCATCTTTCAGAAGAACAATACATGAAGTGATCTCTGTCTCCAGGTTGGTAGAAAATATCATGAGAGCTGAAAAGGGGAAGATATCGGTGTAATGTTCCCAGAGGAGGATGCGGAGGTGCAATAAAAGGAAGGATGGTGACAGCAAGCCTTCCAATGTGCATAAGACTAAAACCTCACTCAGGAAAACCTCTGTTAAGAAATAACCCCAGGGCTGGCGAGATAGCTCAGCAGACTGAGTACCTGTTTTAGCAAGATCAGGATCCAGGGTTCGATTCCAGGTTCCACATGCTGCACCAGCCCCGGGGCACACGCTGAGCCTGAAAAGTTTGAAGACAGGAGGATCACCACAAATTTGATGTGTGTAGTGACACTCTATACAAGATACACAAATAAAAAAAAAAAAAAAAAAAAGATGACTTTGTGTAGTACACACATCAGTGTATCTATATAATGAAAAAGTGTTCAGATTTGAGATAACTAAGCCATCTGTACAAAGGTGTACTTCTGTGTTCACTTCCCACAGCCATCTGCGAGGTAAGTAACTATCTTCAGTCCTGTTTCAGCGATGGTGGCACCAAGGGACACACATGTTCAGTAACTTGTTCAAGATCACACAGCCAGGAATCAGAGCTGCTGCTCAAGCTTGGGCTGTTCCGTCCTTGAGCACAGAGATGTTGCAGGAGCCAGAGGAGCAAAGATCCCCACGATGAAATAAACAGCATGGTTGGAAAAGGCCCCATACCTACAAATAGAGACACAAAGGAAAGAAGAGTGGGACAGAGTCATAAGTGAGGCAAGAAAGGAATCTGTGACAAGCTGGCAGCTCTCCAGCTAATTACAAAAGCTTTAGATTGTTTTGGAGAAGCAATGTTCTGAAATCCCACTAAAACCCCTGGCATCCTCCAAAATGTCCCTTCAGCTGGTGAAAGGAGGCCTTTCCCAGGCCCCCATGGACTTCCTCAGTTGCACCTTTGCATGTCAGCTCTGCTAGGAAGCAGTTTTCACCAATCCAAGCTGACCTTTTATCAGCCACTTTGACCTTGAACAGCAGATAAGTGCCAACTTCACCTTTCAACAACTGCCGAGTCTTGTGTAGGCAGAGTGCACAAACATTTCTATGCTTAAGTTCTCTTTTTAAAAAAAAAAAAATCAAAATATGAGGTAAATGGTTCATTAAAAAAAAACACACCTTAATTAATTTTTTGTCATCATGAATGTCCCACAAGCTATATGCCCCCGTGCAGTGTAAAGCACCAGGACTCTCTTTTGCCAGGGAACCCAGTCTCTGAGTCTCCTGTCAGCCACCATTCATGAGGAAATCACATGAACTGTACAAGCCTCAGGAGTACAATTTTTCTTCTGTGTAAAGAGGGTAGTGTGAGATCAACTGTATTATCTGCTTCAGTTCTAAAATTCCGTATTTCAATCTTCTAAGTTTTATTTTACCTACAGTATGTATGAAGACAATGAGAAAGCTGGGTTAGGAGTAATAAAACTAAAAGTTATTCAGCATTGACTAAAGGTTGAGCCCTGTGTTATGAGAAACATGCCAGAGAAACTTGCTGGGCCCATTACAGTAAGAGAGAACTTAAGCAGAGAAATATTTGCTGATCTCTATTGGCTTGCTTCATTTCCCAAGTTCACCTAAGTGATAGAGCCTCAAGAATTCTCCTTCTGACCTCACTGACCTTGACAATACTCTACAAGACAGGAACATTAATGCTGAGCATAGCCATGCATGCCTATAAGCCCAGCCTTCCCTGAGGCAGAGCACCACAGGTTCAAGGACAGCTTGGGCTATGGAGTGAGTTCAAGGCCAGTCTGAACTATGTAGTGAGATCCTCTCTCTCTCTCTCAAAAAAGAAAAAGCAAGACAATTACTTTATAATGCGTATCTATAAAGCAAAAAGACATGACATGGAACACATTGATTTTATGAGCTCCCCTACCAGGTAGAGCCCTTTGTAGGCTGCCACTTTTAGTAGAACTGAGACACGAAGAAGATGCAAAGGTGTGAAGAGATCTGAACCCAGAATCACTAACTTTGTTAACTATACCCTTAGCTTCTTCGAAAGAAAATGGCAATGACACTGGGAGTTTCTCATAGAAATACACTTCAGATCCACTCACAGTTCAGAAAAGCATAGCAACAGCAATAAAAATGTGTGATTCCTTAGCAGACAGCCCAGTTACAAAGTCAAATAAGGTACCTGAAGGATAGGCAGTGAACTGTTAATGAATCCTGTCTTTCCCTAAGGCAACAACATAAAGAGTTCAAAGCCTGGAAGTGGTTTCTCTGAAATGTGGAGTTGTCCTAGAGGATGCCTCTGGAAAGCTGCATCGCTGAATAAGTCCACACGCACATCGCGTCCTTATGTGCAATTATAAAAGTTGAATATCTTAAAGGTTTTGAAAAATCTAGAGCAACGAAACTAGTTTTCTTGGGGTAATGGAACGTTTATTAAGCACACATGAACAGGAATTTCTCCAGCCTCATAAACTGTATATTCTTGAGTTATAATGATATCCTGCTCTGCACAGAATGGAAATTCTGCACAACCCAAGAGGTCTACACTGTACGAAGCTTCCATCCTGCCCTCAGGTCTCACTTTCCCACTGGCTCCAGGCTTCCCACTCCCAGCCTCTCCTCACAGTCATCTGGTAGTTCTCCCTTAAGGGGTTTAGGGCTATAGGATATGACCTAAATACTTTTTACCTCATGGGGTAGGGGGAGTCAGAACAACAGACTGAGAGCTAGGAGGCCCTACCCCCAGGAATGTGGAGGAACATCAGTTAGCCAGGCTTCCTTCCACTTTGCACAGGAAGGTGCTGAATTACCCATCTTATGGTAGGACAGGTACTACTGGGACCATCCCCATGCCAGGCAGCATGCGCAGTCACCCCCAAAGGCAGCTTCACATTGTTCTGTGATTCAGAGGCTGCCACCATCCCAGTGGCCACTAGAGTACTGTGAAAAGCCACCTTATCCCTTCAGCGTCCTTCTCTAGTTGTTTCCTTTCTATTGACATAAAGCTGTCAGTGATCCTGATGAGAATTAATTGCTTCTTTTGTTAAAGGCTTCCTCTGTTCTTTGCTTTGTTTATATCTGAAGTATTTATATATAGCTATATCATTTTATAGAAATCATTTGCATGTCTGCCTTCCCAAGCAGCCAGAAAGCCACTATACAGTAAAGCTTCTACCTTATTCTTCACTATTCCATCCTCAGAACTCTGTCCTTAGTAGGAGCTCAATGCATGTTTACTGCAGGGGCAAATGAAAAATAAAAGAAGAGCTAAACACAGCTTCTACACTAACCAGCAGACATTAGCCCCTGCATTTATAATATTCAATGTTTAGGTCGAAGGCCTGAAAACTTGTCAGCTTTTCTCTGAAGGTGCTACCTCTAACCTTAACTCTTCAAACTGGTTCTTTATTCCCATCTACAACCCAAACTTTCCTTTGAGCTCTCTGATTCTTTGGTGCTCATGGAAACCCTGAAATATCACTTTTGAAGCTTTGAAAAGAAAGAATCTTTGCCAAATAAAACGATAAAGCCTTAGTTCAAGCACTTCAGTAAAAGCAGCAATGAGAACTCACAGGAAAACTGACCCACAAAACATACACACCGCTGGGTTGTGTTGATCATAAGAAAGAAACAGGTGCGTCCCCCCTTCTGAGAATGAATGCCTTGCTCTGTACTTCCAAGGACAAGCAAGGTGGAACACAGCAAAAAGCAAAGGCCAAGATGGCTAAGGGACAAGATTAATGGTGTTCATAAAATTGACAGAGGCCTGCGGGCATGAAGTGATGGTAATGGCTCCCATCAAGTCCAAGGACATAAATATGCAACATGCAATCCCATCTTAGCTTTTTGCCCACCGTGGAGCCATGAGGTACACCTTGGGACGTTCTTCTCCCTTTGAACACTCCCTTACTGAACAATTCAAGGCAGATAGAAAACAGCTTAAAACTATTTATGACTTCATATTAATTCTGTTCAAAGCTAGACTCAGTGCATTCAAGGTTTGAAGAAAAAAGATGCTTAATACTCCGCTTGGTCATTCCACAATTGATACTGAGATTTTTCTCACTACTCACCCTCTTTCAATCAATTTCACCCATACTTGTGGTCTTTCCTCCCTGGACTGTGTCTCTTTGGTAAATTTGTTTGCAGTCTCAGGCTCACATCTGTCATTATATGTGATTGCTCTTGGGAAACTTACTTACAGTTTGCTTTCTATTTCTTTTTGAATCGAGCTCCAGTAGGGAAGAGATTTCCTCAATGTCAACCAGGAGGACACTTCCATAGTGTCCCCCTCTGTCACTATATCCTGGGCCCTTTGCCAACATCTTTGCCCTCCCTTTATTTCCTTCCTAGTTGCTGCACTTGGGTCCAGGAAGCAGAGGCACTGTTATGATGTATTTGTGAGCTTCTGCCTGCCAGGAAGAAGAGAGTGACATTGCTCACTTTGGAAAAGTAAATCAACTTCACAAAATGTACCATCGCTTTAATAAGAGCCTTATTTATTGAACACTAATTATGGCCCAGGCACTGCAATGAGTGATTTACAAACATTATTTCATTATTCCATCACTACAGCTTTATGAACTAGGTAATTTTATTATTCCCCAGCTCACAAATGATGTAACTAAGATTTACTGAGGTTATGTAACGTTCTCAAGGTCATCAAAGCTAGGAAGTAGATGAACAAAGATTATAATCCATATCTGTCTGCTCCCAGAGTTCTCACTTTAATTAAGACACCATAATGTCTCACATTTTCACGCAGAAAAAGAGACAAAGTACTCAATAAATAATGGTCAATGCTTAAAAAAATGGCCAACTTGCTGCCAAACTTATAGTAACAGAATATTTTGCACTCCAAATTCCCCTGAGCAGAAATGTATTAGTATCAGAGTGTTAGTAATCATGTGATATTTTTTTCCTCACAAGAACGATAGTTCAAGTGTATCTTCATGAGACTGTGGGAGAGAACAACACCAAAGGTCATCCGAGGTCAGTGGAGGTAATGAACGTGCAGCCTAGGTACAAAATGGCAGTGCTCCTATAGGTAGCTGTTGTTCTCTATACCTGTCTGTCTTACAGAGCCCCTTTCTCCACATTCAATTCTGTCCCTCTGAGCATGCACCTTGCTTCCCCTGCCTTTCTCCAACGCTCTCCATTGCACACATCTTTCCTCCTTGTCAGATCTGTGGCTGTATGTGAGTCCCCAATATTCAGTCAGAGAGCTGTTTTATAAGACGTATGTTAAAAATAGATTATAGGCAAATGTTTTGATTAAAAGTTAGCTTCCATCACTTTAAACCACTCTAGACACTCAATTATGACCGTAAGTTGTAAATTACATGTTGTTTATCTGGCTGAACAACAACAAAAACTGATCAATTAGATATTTACCAACTGTGTAGATCCTGCTGTGAGACTACATTTGAAGGTCAGCCTTGTTGCCTAGAGACATGCGGATTTGAGAAATATATCAGTGCTCTGTGCCTTAATCTTACCATCTGTGAAATAGGGATAAATAAATTAACTAGTACACAGTGTTGACATAAGCATAAGAGCAATTAACGCCTAGGAAAAGTTGGAATATACAAGTATTCAAAGTGTTATGATTAGAGGATATGTCTTCACTAGATGAATAGCCTCTAATAAAGTCAAAAGTGTTTAAAAAATGTATTAAGGCTGAAGAAGCAAACATAGATCCATAAATAAATATATATTTAAAATTTATACTCAGTCTGTGTAGTACATCTGCCCAAGAAAAGCAATAATAAACAATCACTCTCTATGTATACTTAGCCAAGAACAGAAAAAAAACAAAAGGCAAATTGTCTAAGATTTTATTGTGGTACAGGGAGAGAATTTGACCCTGGAGAAATTAGCTTCTACCTCTGAGATTCCCACTTACATACCAGAAGAAATTCTAAATTCCAGGGCCAGCGGTACAGCTCAGCCAACTAAGTGCTTGCTTAGGTAAGCGCAGGGGCCAGGGTTCAATTCCTGGTTCCGCATGCCACACCGGCCCCTCCTTCGGGTGTGCTGAGCCGGCAATGGAGTCCGGGCGTGGCGGCGCGCGCCTGTAATCCCAGCCCTAGGCAGGAAGCAGGAGGATCACTGTGAATGTGGGCTGCATAGTGAGACCCTGTCAAAAAAAAAAAAAATTCTAAATTCCTATCTTTCTTAAAACAAAATATTGCTAACCATAGCTGCTCTCCAAAGTTACCATGATGATAAAATAAGATACAGTAATGAAAACATATAAATTGTAAAACACTTTCTACTTATAGTGGTTGCTGCTTTGCTTTTAAAATCTTCTAAAGTACTGACTGAAAGCTTTGTATTCATCAGGCACAACTTTGTGACAAGCATTTGAAATGTGGCAGTTTTCTTGCTCCCATGCTACAATTTCTGTGACGCACTTGCCACACAAATAACAATATCGCTGCTTACAGGGAAAACTATGACTTAAGAGACACAAGTTTCTCGAACATTTGTACAACTGATAAATGAGAATTTGACCACTATGCTTCAAATTCCATAGTCCAGGATCTTTCAGTTATATACAGTCAACCTCTATGTAAAACATGTAAAATTATCCAGACACAAGCAAAAAACACAACAGCTTCTCTCAGAGAACGTATAATCTACTTGAAGACTGTAGAAAATAGCAAAAAAATTATGTGATACTGGATGTATTTATCAATTCAAATAACTCTTAAGTGCATAAAAAATAAGCCATAAAATCTTAGTCATATCTCAAGGTCCACTTCCCACTCTCCTAACAGTGCATTAGGCTATTCCTTGTGCAGCCAGCAGCATCTTCTGATGGCAACCTAGGGGCCCATGCTCCATACACCTATGCTTCTGATATGATGGGAATGAAACCCCCAAGCTGACAAATACGGGGGTCAAGTATGTGCTCTCTAAAACTGAAGAATTAATTTTAGGAACAATGGCAGTTAACAGCAGAATATGCATTTACTGGGGTACAGAAAGCTCCTGTCCAAGACAGGGAAAGAAGGAGGACCCGAGAGGTTTGCATCTGAACCTGTCTCTTCCAGGAACTTTTGTAGAGTAGAACCATGTGGCAAGATGGGTCTAAGGTGGCAAACATGGGAGCTCACTAGGTAGGCATGAGGTAGGACAAAACTGGTCAGCCAATACGACCACAAGCACAATTGCTCAGGTAAAATTGGTTAAATCCAGGACCAAATGAGGAAGGGAGTCAAGTAGCAAGTGGACATGAAACAGAACAGGCTTTTCCAGTAGAGTGCTAGGTTAGTGAGTCTTCCAGAAATCCTCAAGGTGGGAGTCCTACTTAGAATACCTATCCCTGATGTCTGTCCTTGCAAAGGTATGTATTTGTTTGATCTTTTGTCTAGAGGTGTGGCCCACAGCAGGGTATCTGTCTTTCCCAAAGTTGTAAAGTCATCTTGTCTTCCATACTGTCTCCTTGAGAGCTAGTTCTGAATGCCTATAATATTTACATCTAAGTCAGCTGCCTGAAACACTTCTGCCTGTCCTTGGGCAGGGAAGTTCATTAGAGGAGCAAAGAAAGTCCACAGTGTTGCTCACCTGTAGTTCCCACTGCTTACAGTCTGGATCAGGAAGATCACCTGAGCCTGTGGGTCTGGGGTCAGCCAAATGCAGTTGAATCCTGTCTCAAAAAATAATTCTTTTCAAATTTTCAACTCAAAGTAACACTTCTCATCTATGCTCACATTGTATTTGTCACAGTGTGTTGTGCTATCAATTCCTAAGGACAGGCTGGAAAACAGAATGTTTTGTGGGGCAGCACTCTGCAGTGCAGACTCCAAACTGTAGAAAGGAAGACACGAATGATAACAACGTCCACCAAGATACACTGCATTTTGTTATTGGCTTGAGCTTCTCATTGTCTAAAGGAAAATTTTGGAGCCTCTTAGAATCTAGACTTCAGTAATTTACAGATTTGAGGAAGGTCTCCCAGCCTAGTATCACACCGTATTCAACACCCACCTAAGCACCTAGAGAAAATTCCTGTGACTTAGCATAGTGATATTCCCACAGTGAAGTAAATCAGTTTTCACACAGAAATATGATAACTAAAGTCAACAACAATAAAATACATCAAGTAAATAAAAATATATTTTAGCTCATAACATTTGAAGTCACTAAAGGGACATTTCAAAATTATATCTTGATGGACAGAAAGAGATTTCTGAATTGCTTGCTAAGGAATTGTACATTGTCATCAAGACTATAAATAAGACTGAAAGAAATCCCAAGGGAAGGACCTCCCTGTGCTGGCAGCCTGTACAAGGGCGAGCACCCAAGGCAAAGGAGGTCAGATATGCCTGGGCAATTGGGTGCTCTGATATCTTGATGAGTTCAGTGTTTTGGTCTTTTGTATTTACAAATGAAGAATGGAATAAACGCTTAACCAACTGCATTGCATATGGAGCAGCTGCTGCAAGGCATTTTCTCTCCATTTACCGCTAACTAGATGAGCTCAAGCTTTGAAGCTGATAATCACAGTATCCTTCCCAGTGATCTCCAGTCATCACCAAAAGTGATTTTTAAATGAGTTGTAAACCTTCAACCCAAGAACAGAGCAGCTTATGCTCAGCTTTATGATAGTGCTGGTCCAGTTTTTACTCTGGTTTTACATTCAGAGTAAGAGAGAATTTATGTGTTTCACTTACACTCTTTTTAAACTCTGTTAAAACCCAAATAGTCTGTGACCCAGGAAATTTCCCACACTTTTATTGAACCAGGTGGTAGATGTGGGTGGCCAAGTTCAGATACACTGTACTACTACCAATTAATCATCAGAAATTTTAATCTCTAGTAATTCAAGTCCAAAAGTTGAATTGAACTATTGATAGGAACTTGATGTCAATTTTCTTTAAAATTAAGGGACTTGTTTTGCATATTTTTGTTTCCAAATATAGGTCAGTTGTCTTCTCAGGTTGAGGTCCTAACAAATGCACTCACCTCAGGCAATTTGAACTAAGCTTTGTTGTATGATAATGAGAAGTTGAACAGCAGACACAAAGACTTCATATTTATTTAAATAGCACCATGAATAAAAAAACTGATAGATTGCAATATTCATCTCATGACAACAGACTAGTAGAAAATGCCATAAAACCTAAAAATAATGCATTTTAATTTTCTTAACAGCTTGAAGCAAAATTGGATGTTTTAAAATTAAAACCATACAGGGCATTGACTGGTAGATCTTAATTCAAATAATGAGCCTCTAGTTGATCTAGTATTTCATATTAAATCCAGAACATTAGCCCAAATATTTGATAGTTTGAAAAACAGATTATGACAGTTTATACAGTGTTTCCCCCAGTCATCATACTCGTTAGTAGGGTAGTGATAACACAAAGACCAGATGTGATTTTATGACTGCCAGCCTGATTCCCCCACCCCCACCCCGGCGGAACCAGGCATTGAACCCAGGCCCTTGTGCTTACCAGGGAAGCACTTATCCTACTGAGCCATCTCCTCAGCCCTATAGCATGAAAATTTTTGTAATACATCTGCAACACAGGAGAAAGACAACACTGCAGGAAGTGTGTCACAAGACGGGCCTCACAGTGACACTAATGATGGGTGTCATTTGGGTAGCTTCCAGACAGGGAATTCTGCCCTCCTTCCTGACTTCAGAAAAACTGGATGATAAGAAGCATCCATCTGACTTCCGATGTTCTGCAGTTTTACATAAAATGATTCCATTTCAGAAATGCAAGTTTTTTTTATTATTATTATAATTATTATTATTTTTTTTTTTGGCCAGGGATTGAACTGAGGCCATTGCTCTTGCCAGAGAAGCACTGATTCCACTCAGCCATTTCCTGGTCCCTACAAGTTTGTTTTTGTATGACTTAATCTTTGCAAAACCTCAGAAAATGGACTGGGGGTAGCCAAAGGGGGAATCAGTCTACAGAGCTCTACACACCCTGAGTCTGCACCTTACTCACATCCAAATGTTCACAGCTGCCACGAACCACTTTACTAATACTTCTTGCAGACGGTTGGCCCCCACCTTGCTGGTGCCCAGCAGGTGCCTGTCACATATTTCTCCATAAAGCAGCATTCAGTGCCCAAAATCTAATCAATATGAATCCACTCAAGAAGAAAAATGCCTCTTTGTCCTTCGCCTCACCTGCAGATTCCCTGGCCCTAGTAAAGCAGCCCAGGTTGTCACTATGACTCTTACTTTTTGCTAAAGCAGTTTTCTTAAGGACTTAAATTTCTTCCTCTTTCTTCAGAACCTATGTTTAATAGCACAAATTACACAAGAGAGAACACCTATTCACATTTCATCTCTGATTCATAGTAATGCTTTGACCTTGAATAAGTTTCTTAACTTTCATAAAATTCATCTTCACATTGTTATAAAACAAATAATCATAGCACCCATTTTATGGGGGTTTTGTTGATGTTAAATAAAAGGATACAAGAAAAAAAGAACTCAGAAAAGTATCTGACACACAACAAACTTTTGATAATTACTGATTTTTTACATTTTAATGCTTTTCACTAGAAGGCTTGATAATACTTTCTTGAGTTAATTTATAAATTGGTACTAACATGGATGATGCTTCATTAGTGTCTACCCTGGTTCCTTAAATTGTAGGCAGAGAAGTAGAGAAATCTGCATTCATGAACAGACAAAATCTAGCCAAACATGTCTAGGAAATCACCTCCACTGATAATTAAGAAAAATGAAGCAAATGGAGTAAAATTGTTGTTTTAGTAGGTGAACTAGCACAATGTAATGTCTTTCTTCATGAAATAATAAAGTATTGTTGTCTAGTACTTTTCCAGTTCTAAGCATTTTCTTTCTCAGATGTTTGAAATATTATCCTACTGAAATTTAAAGCACTTTCCTTTTTTCTACATTGGCTTAATGATGCTTTTTTAGCAAGATCTTTTTGAAAAGCTGTGTAATGTCAAATCCTTTATACCACTTACAAGTATAGTTGGCAAGATAGTAAAAGAACACATATACTCATTTAGGAAGATAATTTGGGGGGAAGGAAGTTAATGTTACTGACATATAAAACAGTGTTCTGTTCAAAATGGAAATCTCAATGGGAAAAGGCACTTCTACTTGGGAAACACCTCTATATCAACACTTCAAATTCATCTAATAATAGCATTATCAAAAAGAGAAAAAAATGATATTTGTTCAAGAGTAGTAACCTAGGGTCTGGGGAGATAATTCCATGATCTAAGTGCCTGCTTGTCAAGTGCAAGGACCCAAGTTTGATCCCCAGCATTGCATGCTGCGTGGGCTCTGGGACCCCAGGCATGACATGCTGGCCATTGAAACTGGGTGCGGTGGTGCAGAACTGTAATTCCAGCACTGGGGTGGCTGAGACAAGAGGATCGCTATGAATTCAATCTGAGTAGTGAAACCCTATATCAAATAAATTAATTAATCAATTTAAAAAAAGAGTAGCAGCAGTAGTTCTGTGCATGTTTTATTCAGAGAAAATGAATACTCAACACAATATGTTTAGAGTTTTAATCACCTTTTCTCATTTATGACATCTCCAGAACCTTTTCCAGAATAAATTAACAGGATACATGTTCTAACTGAGTCTACAGCTGATTACAAATGGTATGATGCTTTGGAAGATCACTAACAATAAAAAAAAAAAAAAACTGAAAGTCAAAAACATACCCAAGCTTTAATTCTAATATTTATTTTAGCATCTTTGCCAATATTGAAAATAAGTCAACATTATCTGAAAAAATATCCCTCTGATAGTTTTCTGACTGCATTACAATCTGTACAAAACTCAACTCAACTACAATTCAAGTTCAAACAATAACACCTAAAGTCTCAAAACTGCAAGATGAAAGCATAGGAAAAAAGCTCCATAATATCATTGCGGACAGTCATTTGTATGGGCAGCATCCCCAACACATAGGCAGCAAAAATAGAAACAGACTAATGAAATTTGTTACACTAGGAGATCTATATAACCCTAACGAAACCAAGGGGGAAGAGAATATTTGTGGAGCAGAGAAAATAATTTCAAACAATCTATTTAATGAGGGGTCAAAATAGAGATGCGTATACAAAAATTAAACTATTCAATATCCACTAAAATAAACAATCCAATCAAATTTGGCTAAGAGGCCTGACAAGATAGCTCAGCTGACTAAGTGCCTACCTGGCAACTGCAGGGGCTGAGGTTGGCTCCTTGGCACCACATGCCGCTCTGTCTTTGCCCCCAGGAGTGCAGAGATGGCCATCGAGAGAAGGCACAGAGGCACACACCTATAATCTCAGCACCAGGGAGGCTGAAAACAGGAGGATCACTATGAGTCTGAGGTGCATAGTCAGACCCTATATCAAATAAATTGTTAAAAATTTAGCTAAGAATTTGAATAGACATTTTTAAAGCAGACATATAAATAACCTACAAGTAAATTAAAAAATAGAAAGGCTCAACAGCACTAATAACCAGTGAAATGTAAATTAAAACCACAATGAAACATTACCTCATACCTGTGAGACTGCTTATTATGGTAAAGATGGAAAACAAGTGTTAGAAAGAATGTAGAAAAACAGAAAACCCCAGAATACTTTCCATTGGCATTATAAATTAGTACAGCCTTTTGGGAAAATAGTATAACTTTCCTCACCACTCTGAAAATAGAACTATGCAATCTACCAATTACATTACTAGATAAAGATGCAAAGAAATGGAATCAGTATGCTGGAGCTACTGGCATTTCCATGTTCACTGCTACATTGTTCACAAAAGCAAAGATTCTGAAATAGTTTGGGTTGAGACAGGAAATAGTACAGGTATGCACACTGTGGGCTATTTAAATGAAACAAAAGGGGTAACGGTCATTTGCAACAACACAGATGAATTTAAAGAGTGTTAAGTTTATAAAAAACAAGCACAGAAAGACAAATATTGCATGCTCTCCTTATATATAGACTCTAAAAGTCTTGAAATGATCGAAATGAAGAGAAGCACATTGATTACTTGGGGCTGGGTAGAAAAATACGTAATGTGAATAGCTGAGTTCCTATCAGGAAAGCCAGACTGACAAGCTTCTCCAGGAGAATCAGCAGCACCGCGCACCAAGGTCCCCTCCAGTTCTCTTTGTAAGCTGTTGGCAGCACTCCCTGGGGGCCCTCCATGCCCAGCACCACTCTGACTCAGTTCAGCTGGGAGTTACAAGTTGCATTAGTTAATCCACCACAGATATTGCAGAACTTTGTTCAAATAACCCTTACTTGATTCAATAATGGTCCCCAAATACCAAATAATACTAGCAAGTAGAATACACTGAAGAAACTATAAATACCAACAATGCTCATGGTTCCAGCCATCCACTAGGACTCTTCAAACATATCACATGAAGATAAAAAGGATTACTGTCAATTAGCTAACAGAAATAAGTTCAAGAGAACCTTTCTAAACCAGCCCAGACCCGGCGTGTAAGTGAGAACTTCTGCCCCCCTCTTGGGACCCCTCTAGATGCAGCCCATGGTGATTACAGTTTATAAATTTTTATATTTCAAAAATAAATTATAGAATTTGAGGATATAACTCCATAAACAAAGACTTTTATGCATAAGTTTTCATTGCAATGTTTCTGTCACTGCAAAATATTAAAACAACTTAAATGTCCATGTATAGAAAATAACTAAATTATTCTCATCATAAAAACATATGATGTAATGCATATGTCAAACTACTTGCTCCAGCCACTTCACTATATATATATATATATATATATATATATATATATATATATATATATGTATGTATGTATGTATTTCTAAACACCATGTTAAACATGATAAAGATAGGTTTTTGTCAACAAAAGTAACAAAATTTTTAAATCCTAAATTTTTATTTACTCTTTGCATGAGCAACTTTCTAGGAATTAATCTGAGGATGTAACTCCATAAAGAAAGATTTTTGATGCATAAGTTTTCATTGCATCTTTTTTTGTCATTGTACAATACTAAAAACAACTTATATGTCCATGTATAGAAACTAACAACTAAATTATAGTTTGTGCATATAATGGAGCTCTACAGAAGAAAAGAGAAATCCTCTACAGATGAGTGTACAATGACTTCCAGCATATATTATGTATTAACATAAAAATAAGGATACAGAAGTATAATTTTCAGTCTCTGGAAGAGGACAACATAAAGGGAGACAGATATGCATATTTGCTTATTTTTGTAAGAAGAAATATGTAGATGATAAACTAGGCATTAATGTAATTAGCTGCCTATGGGGGCTTGATGGGAATTAGTAGCAACCTCCCTGAGAAAAATTATCTACTGTTTTGACTTTGGATACCATCATATTTTATAAACAGTAATCCCCTTTATCTGCATGTGATTTCCTGCTATGAACTCAGCCGTTCTCATCACTGATGGAACTCAGGACCTAACTGCTGCCAAGGATGGCTGTGCTGGACTCAGCTTGAGCATCACTTCCTGCTCCAGTGCTGATCCCTCGGCCTGATGGCACAGATCCTTCGTCCCGCTGGCACAGACTTTCTAGCTTCTTCCATGGACCTTCGGGTCTTCCCAGCACAGATCCATGAAATAGGCCTGCATGAGATATTTTCGTGGACTCTAGGCCTCCAATGGGACTTGTGAAAGGCATTATGGGCTGTAGATCCTCAGCCGTACTCATGCAGGACATTACCATGAGATCCAGGGCCTCACCTAGATTCTTTGGGTCTCCCATGTGTGGCAAGATCTCCTGCACACTTTTGCATCTGACTCTTGAGTGGGTGTTATAAAGTAGTCCTAGAAATGATGTGTCCTGTACTCAATGGTTTCCTTTGTAAACTGTGTCTACAACAATACCTCACTAATCAATCTGAAAACCAAGACATCTACTAAGAAGTTGGTAGGTAGATAACACTTCTGCAGTTGGTGCTAATGTCTGCAAGCTCATGGCCACCACTTTGAGCACCTCTTGTAAGTGTAGAGGCTAAAGGAAACTTACTTCAGTACCATGGTGTCTCAATAAATTTAATATTAAAAACATTTATACATGTTTTTCTTTTTCCTGATGTATACATTTTTTGGCAGACTGTATCTATCTAGATGCCTTGGGCAACAAATGATTTTCCAATCCATCCCTCAGGGAGGACAAAGCAGGACAGGGCAGGATTTTCAGTATTTTATCACAATATGCAGAATAGCATGCAGTTTAAAATTATGAATCTTTTACTTCTAGAATATTCTATTACTATTTTGGGGCCACATCTGATTAAAATTGCAGCAAGTGAAACTAAAGAAAAAAGGGACCACTGTGTTCCAATAATAAAATTAAATCACAATTAACTTGAACAAGCTAAAATTGAAGAAAAATAGCGACAAATTAATCATATGACATTTTCTATGATACCTTAATAAAGTACATCAAACAAAAAGTCATATTTTAATGTCACAGTATAAATTTTTTCTCTTCATAGTTCTGATTGGCTCACTCTTCTCACAACTTGGATGAAATATTAAAATCATATCCCTACCTCTTCTGTATTTCTATAGAATTTTAAGTAAGAAATCTGGGAGAACCTTGGTGAAATAGCCTCTGAATAATCTGAGAACACTTCATCACGCACTATGTAGTTACTGTTATTGTCTTCTTTTAAGAAAAATATGAAGTATGACTCCTAAGCACTATGCTTAAGACAGCTACTGTGTCAGTGTGCTAAATAAATTATACCTATAGAGGATAACATTTGAAAAATTATTTTCACCAGAAAATTCCTTTATTTACTGTTTAATGCACAGAGAAGAATCTTCCTGTTACAGCTCTCTCAGATGCTGGTGTGAAGACGTGACAAGTGATCGCTGTGGCCCATTATTTGCGTCCCAGAAGAGATATAATCAAAGTGTTCCCCTGCCTATGCTGAAGCCATCTGCTCATGCATGTGCAGTTTGGCTGTGGTTGTGCAGAAAACCCTCTGTCACACCTCTCTACCTCCAAGTGAACTTTGAAAGTGAAGACTGAGGAATTGCTCAGATGCATGAAAAACCTTTCCTCTAGCAAAATGCTAAAAATCAGTGGCTGATGTCTGAAGCTGATTAACACTGCCTTAGATAGAAAATAAATACACTAATGTCAGAATGAGTTCATTTCACTCTTTGTGAACTAAGGTTTCTCATTTTTATTTTCACAAGGAATCAGAGTAATGTAGTCCAGAAGACAGAGTAATCCCTCGCATAATTAACCATTATAATGTACACATGGTAATCATTTCGTTTCTTATGGTTTTCACCAACTTGTGACCAATTAAAAGGAAAAAAATTTATAAATCATTTTATTTCATACTGTTTTTCAGAACATTTAATCCTTAATTCCCAATAAATATTTCTTAAAACAATACAGGAAACTAAGTTCATCAAATCTGTAAATGACATAAAGCTAAAATTAATAACCCAAATCATCCTTAAAATCAAGCTAAAATTGAATAAGTGACATTTTCAACTCACCTATCCAGATTTTTTAATAAAGCATCACAATATAAGTCACAAAAAACTGAATAGTGAATATTCTTATGACTTACATTCACAATCAGCTCAAAATAAGCCAATATCAAGTGATTTCTTAGGCTCCTAATATAGGTTGTGCCTGTAGCTCAAAGCCTTGGGCCCTGGTAACCTCCGGAACTGCCTGATCCTCATTGCCAGAACCACAAACCAAGCTACAGGAAGCTCGGGGCTCTTCATTCACCTTAACAATGAAGGAAAACAATTAGCTCTACATGCAAAAGAGATCGGTTACTAGAAAGTCCTAGCCATGACAAGCAAAGGGCACACAACATGCAGAGAACTGCAAAAGGCTCAGAGGGTAGAAAGGAGTGGGAGGACTCTCTGCTACAACAAACAGAGTAGATCAAAAATTCTCTGTGCAGAGTGCACCACATCAGGGGCGGATATGCCTGAAAATTAACATTCTGGAATTTCCCAGATCTCCACATTAAAGAATGGCTTTATGAATCTGCAATCATCAAATATTAATTAAAAACACAGATATTAGCTAGTGGGGTATGTAAGCATGGAACAAGGTTCTCAGGGAGTTTGGGTTGCACTTAAATTAAGCCAATAAAGAAATCACCTTTTGGGGACGAAGGGAAAAATAGCAGTTACCCATGTGCCTGGAAGCCATAAAGATTGGGAAAAGCATTGAATTCTGATACCATTGTTATGAATTTCCTTATTATCATTGTCATTGCCACTGAGTGTAGTAAAAATGTTGCTTTAATAAAATCAGAAAAATCCTTGATGTGGCTGCCCACCACATGGGTTAATCTAAGACCCTTATGTCTCTTAGAATTCAGTCATTTATAACGGAAATTTCCAATCCATGCTTCACAGAACAGAAGCTCCAACACTTTATGGCATATTAATGATTGACATTTCAATAGAGCAGCTTTCTGTGATAAAACAATATGAGCCACTTCAGACTTGGCTGGGGACTGGTCATCCTGAAGGTGGGCTAGCTGTAACTTCTAAGAAAGTTATCTTTCATATTGAGCAAGGTTACAGTTTTGCAGGTTCTTCCTGACCATTTGACTCTGTCTGTGGTTAGCCTTGTATTTATCAGCCCAAGAGCTCCCTCCACTAGGATGTTTGGCTTTGGAAACGTAGGCCTTTGTTCAAAAACCCTCTTGGATTAATAGAGGTATCCTTCAAAGAGGATGCACATATGAACATTATGGCCAGAAACTTACTTTCGGAAATCAAACGAGTAATTAATATGTGATAAATACAATTAATAAATGTTGTACTAAGGGAGTCAGGGTAAGAACCCTAATGCAGTGTTAATCCTCCCTGAAATCTAGACTTGTAGGAAGAGCAGCATTTACATAGGCAAAGGGAAAGAGACCTTTCCGACAGACATTTTGGAGCTAATATAATGTTCAGTACAACTAAAAGTTACCAAAAATACTGGCAAGGCGGAATGGGGGAGAAATGCAAAGACTTATCGTATAAGCTTGACCACGAATGTCTTCTTAAATTTTGTTTGCAAATCAGAGGTTCTGAACAGCCAGCACGTACTGGTCCAGGTTCACATCCGTGGTCCAGTAGGAAGCTGATCACGCAACCGGAAATGAGCATCCAAGGGAGAAAGGCTGCATGGTATTTACAGCTGCGCCCCGTGCCGGCTGCTTTGGCTGAGCACCATCTCCTATGGCGTCATCGAGGACATGGATTCTTTTTTTTTAATTGAAGAACAAATAGCAATGAGACAGTTTCAAATGATATTAGGAGGACAGATTCAATAATTAATACATTGCATATTATTTTTGTAGCTTTTTTTTGGTCATACAAGGCACATTCTTGATATTCTACTTACAGACACCATTAGAGCAGATGTCTCTAATCATTGAATTAAGAGAATGTAGCTGTATACTTTTCTTATCTTTTTAAGGCTGAATTATAGTACAGTTTCAATAATTAACACTTTCTGCCTTATTATCTTTCTAGTGGTTGTCCATAGTACAAGAAGCTGACAGAATATGCTGTCCAAACACTATTAGTGCAAATCTTGCTTCTCATAGAATTATACAGAATTATTGCATATCTATCCTAACAGTACAAACACAGCATGGTTCTTTCTTTGTATCCCCCCCCCTTTTTTTTTTTGTTTAGTCCTGTCAAAGATGGGTGCTCCATTGTCATTCAATTATTATAGGTGCCTGAGTTCAAAGAAAGAAACACAGTCCAGCAGTCCACAATAATAGTGGGTTATCTGAAGAAGTTGTTGACTAGAGCCATTTACAGCTCAGCTTATTATTATGACCTTATTTTATATACCATATTTTTATACTTTTCTTCTGGATGGTTAAGACTGAAATAAGCAAGACCTGTATAACAAAAAGTGTAGCTTTTGTATCTGATGGTGTAGGTCAAGTTCCCCCTGGATTATCCTGTACTCCCATACCTTACTCTAGATCCTTTGTCAGTGTCAGGCATGTGGATGAGTCATGGCCAATGCTTGACCAGTTTGCTCTCTGTGAGAGGCTGAGAGAAAGGTTTCTCTCCATGTGACTCACCTTAGGCATGCTGTAGATCATTGATCACATTCCTCTGTAGCTCCATAATCTTCTTGATCAGAAAATTTGGGGCTCAACTGAGTTCCATGATGTTACAGTACAGGTTCTCCCATATCCTGAGAATTCACTGACCATGAAAGGTTATGGCCAAAATGCTGGCTGATCTTAAAGCCCTTCTATTTCTCCAGTTTTTGATCTGTTAATTTAGGTTGTTAACCATCCAGAAGAGAAGCTGATTATTACCCTACAACATATGCAGTTCAGTTTACCCTATCTGACTAAATTCTTACTAGTTATTACTATACATTTCTATTTGTACTTCTTTTGATTTCTTTTACTAGGGAGACTATACATTATTTGCACATACGTGTCTAGAGACATTTGTTTTTGCTTTGGTGTTTTACTCTTCAACATAAAATAAAATAAATTTTAAAAAATAAAGTTGTATCCATCTTCAGGTGAAAAAAATTTCTATCCACAACTTGGCTTCAGTAGACAAGATGAAGCACAGGCCAGAGGGGCAGGAGTCTGATGATACTTTTCTTAAGCGGAGATCCTCTTGCCTCTTTTGCTATGTAAGCTTCTCAGCATCTTTAACACAGCTAATAATTGTTCTCGTGTTTATCTTCACCCAGGTACCCATCATACCAGTACTCTGCTTAAATGTTTGGACCTTGTTGGTTAGCAGGTTGTGTCTGGGCCTCAGAGCAAAGCCCCATCACAGATGTGTAGCATCCCACACAAGCCAGAGGAGGATAATTGCCATATTTCTTTTATTTATTTGGTTCAGTGTCTGCTACAAGTTCAGTCTTGTAGTAATCCTCCTGTCTCACCCTCTTCACAGCTGAGATTACAGGCATGTACCACCTCACCCGGTTTTGGGGCTGGCAAAGCATGTGGTACAAGGGATCGAAATCTGGTCCTTGAGCTTGCCAGGCAGGTGCTTAGACCACCACGTAATCTCCCTGGCCCTATTGACATGTTTATTGAGACTCATTACTGCTCCTAAATTTGAAAAATTGTAGCCATATTTTATATCATTTTTTTTGAAACAAGATCTCACTATGCAGTTCAGGCTGGCTTTGGCTCACTGTGTAGCCCAGACTGCACTTGGCCTCACAGGCATCCTCCTGCCTCAGCCTCCTGAGTGCTGGGATTACAGGCATGTGTCCCCACACCTGGCTTTTATACCATTTAAAATAAACTTTATCCCATACATTAACTCTGTGGAATGAAACATATTGACAAGAATGAAAACATCAACTACTTATACATGTTTTGAGCAATTTATACATATTACCACTTAACTGGAAATAAATAGCATGAAATTTTTATATGCATTTTTAATTGCTCAACACTACTATGGAGAAATACATTAGTTCCATAAAACTTTAGTATTTTATCAATTTTTTGTAACTCTTAGTATCTTCTAAGTATGAATCATAATACCACCATGAATAAAAATGGATTCATTTATTTCCAGTTAATATGAATTTTATTCCTTTTACTTGCATTTTCCTGCTAGCTGAGACCTCGACTACAATGTGGAGAGTGCAGAATTTTGTCTTTTTTCCTAATCTAAAAGTCATTAAATAAAGCACTTGATGGTTTCAGTAGCTTAATTTTTTTTTTTCAGTTTAAAAAAATTCTTATCTACTTCCAGTCTCTAGAGAGCTTTGGCATTATTGGGTATAACATATATTAAAATTTTTATTTATATATTAATATTATTAGATATTCTCCTTTTTGTGTGAATATGATAAAATATATAGTACCTTTCAAAATATGAACCAACTTTGCTTTCTAGAGGTAAATTGCATTGACTAATATTGTGCTGTGTATTTTGTATAGTGCTAAACTTGATCTCTCTCATAGTTTGTTAAGGAGTTTGCCTTTTCATCCACAAAGGTAGCTTGTCTGTGATTTTCTAGTGGTGCCCATTTTGTCATATGGGCACCAGAAAAGGAACATAGAATTTTTCTTCTTTTCACAAATTTGTTGTGATGGTTATTATCTTTCTCTTAAATAGTTGCCTTGAATTGATCACCATTGCTATTTTGACTGAAGTTATCTTCATGAGGATTCATTTTTTCATGGATGCAAGCTTGCTAAATTTTTACTTTAATGTTTGTAACTTACACATTCAAGGAATAAATTCATCATAAAATTGCAAAGTTGGTCAGGGCTATCCCTTTATTTTTGTATCATTTTTCCTCTAGTGTTCTTCTAATCTCTTAAAATCAGAAACATCAGTGTCTTTTTCAGTATTTTAACTGGCAATGTCATTCTCTCTTCAGTTCAAACTATGCTGAATGCTTTTAATTTTGCTGTTACTTTTTAGAAGAAATATTTATTTAATTAATTCTCCCTAGTGCTTTTGCATTTTCCCTTGCATCGCTTTTTTCCTATTATTACCTATATGTCACTTGTTGCATTTCTTTATTTACCCATTTTCTCTATTCTGTTTATTGTTAGTCTCTGCACTGAAGGTAGCTTGTTTATCTCACAGTAACATTTGGGAACAAGGCATAGATATTTAACTTGTTTGCTTTCTAAAAATAGAGCTGGCCCCATATACACTTTATGTACTGCATTAGATGTATTATTTAAATTGTAATATGTTGTGTTTTCATTGTTATCCAGTTAGAAATATATTCTAAACCCTCATGTAGTTTATATTTCACCTATGAGAATTTTTTTCTGTGAGAATTTTGACCACTAGTTATACTTGATTTCTACCTGTACACCTGTGTATTTGTTCTATTAGTTAAGGAAGAAAGCCATCCAAAAATTCATAGCAATTTGACTGCATCTCTTTTAGTTTTGCCAGATTTTTTTTTTTTTTTTTTTGGAATTGGGGATTGAACCCAGGCCCTTGCACTTGCCAGGGAAGCACTTATTCCTCTGAGCCATCTCCCCAGTCCCTATTTTTGCCAGATTTGATTCATGTTCTTATACTACTTTATATCATCCTATGCATGGTATTTCATTCTGATTTTGCTTCTTTCTCTATGTTTTCACTTCTAATAATTTCTTTTAATATTCCAAGATCATTTATCTTTTTTCCTATAGTTTCTAAACTGTGTTAGAACAATTTATTAAAATTTTCACTTCACATACTGTATTTTCACCTCTACAGTTATCATTAGATGTGCTTCTATTTTCAATTTTAGCTTAGTTTTTTTCTGTAATTCCTTCAGCACATTTATGATCACTTTGTAAAAGTCACTTAGACTTTCAGAATCATTGTCTCAAATCATCTGTCATTTCTATGTTTCTTTCTACTAAACATTTACTCGTGTTGGATCATATTTTTCCACTTTTCTCAGGATTTTTAACTAAATTTTGAACAGCTTGAAATTTGCTGCTTTAACATTGGTTGCTTTAACATTTTCCTATATGAATGATTGACTTTAGTTTGAATTTTAGTTGATATTGAAATGAACACAAATGGATTAGAGACTTAAAAGAAAGCTCTGAAGCTCCAAAACTTCTATTACAAAACAAAGACTAAAAACTTTCCTTGACATTTCACTTGGCTCTGAAATTTTGGTTATGTCATCATAAGCACAGAACAAAACCAAACAAAAAGTAAATAAAAACACAAATATACCTGAGACTACACAACAAATGAAATGAACTATGAAAATCAAAGAACAAAATTTAACAAATTTAAAGGCAACTAGTGAAAGACAGAAAACATTTGTAAAGCATATATTTGATAAGGATTTGACATTCCAAATATATAAAGAATTCAACAACTCAGTAGAAAAGATGATTTAAACTACATGGACTGGAGAAATTACCTGGACAGTTGTCCAAAGCAGAAATACAGCTGCCTAAGAGCTACATAACAAAGCATGCAACATCACCAATCATCAGAATACAATGAAGAAGAATTACAATAACACCTTGCATCTATTATATGATTTATTAGTAAAAGATAAGTGTTGATTCTGTTCTGAAGAAGGTAACTCTTGTACATTGTTGGTAGTTAAGAAAATAGAATATTTATATGATGTTATATTATATTAGTATTCACTATGGAAGAAAATACAGAGATTCCTTTAAAATTAAAGGTAGAGCTAGTAAAGAATCCATCAATGCCATTTTTAGGTATGCATCTAAAAAAATAAAATCAGTGTCGTAAAAAGACATATGCGGATCCCTGATAATTACCAAAACATGGAAAACAATGTAAGTTTCCATCAACAGACAAATGGATAAAGAAAAATGTAGTGCACACTATATATATATATATATATATATATATATATATATATATATATATATATATAATGAAATGTTCACCATAAAAAGGACAGAAATCTTTCATTTGTTTTTTGTTTTACTTTTTGTTTTTTGTTTATATATTGGGCACAGAGTCTCAGATTTGTAGTGATCCTCCTGTCTTCAGCCTCTCCAGCACTAAGATTGCAGGAGCGCGCCACCATGACCAATCTCCATGGCCAGGCCTGGGGGTGGGGCCAAAGCCAGAAGAAATCATGCATTTATAACATGGATGAACCCAGAAGATATCATCCAAAACAAAAGACAAACACAGCAGGGTATCACTCATATAATAAGTAAAGTACACAAAATCAGAGTAGGAGAGGAATTTTAGGGGCCAAAGGGTCAAAACAATCAGGAGGTCTTAGTCAAAAAACATACGCATCATAGGATGAATAAGTCCTGAAGTCTAATGCACTGCACAGTTTATCTTAAATTTTTAAAAAGAAATGTGAACTTTTTCTGATAGGGAATTCAATAACTTGAAGTTTGGCTTAATTAACTGTAAACCTATTTCTAATCTTCGTTAGGGCATGGCTAGTGTCTATTTTTCTCTAAGGCTATTTCATGCTTACTTTCATTCTGATGTTACCACTCGGTCTTCTGGCAAACTCCATTTTATCTGTTAGGAGACAAGTATCTCACAGTCATGCTTGAACTTTGGAATTATAAGTGAAAGTTGTTCCTTTTTCTTTTCTTTATTTCTTTATTTCTTTATTTTTATTTTTTATTTTTGTTTTATTGAAGTACAAATGTCAATGAGATAGTTTTAAGATACCTTGACAAGATGGATTTGATAAATTAATACATTGCAAACTGTTTTCATAATGTTTTAGTATCATAGAAGGTGCATACATGATGCTATACTTACAGACATTATTGTACCGTATGTCTCTTATCAGTAAATAGAGTGTAGCTGTTTGCATATCTTATCTTTTATACCAGAATTACATCAAAGATTCAATAATTAATGCTTTCTACCTTGTTATTTTCCTAGTGCTTGTCCATAGTACTAGAAGCTGACATAATATCCTGTCCAACCACCATTATTGCAAATCTTGCCTCTCATAGAATTATGTAGAAGCACAGCATTATCTATCCCAACTGTACTGTTTATACACACACATCATGATTCTTTCTTTTTACACCCCATCCTTTGTCTACACCTGTCAAAGATGGGCACTCCATTGTCATTCAACAAATGGCTTTCTATATGCTGAAAACTAAAACTTGACCCAGCTCTATCATGATGCACTAAGTTAAAGTCAAAATGGATTAAAGATCTAAACATTAAAACAGAAACACTCAATCTCCTGGAAGAGAAAGTAGGAGGAACTCTTGAAGACATAGGGGTAGGTAAAGAGTTCATGAACAAACATATATTCGCACGGGAAGCACTTGAAAGAATCAACAACTGGGATCAACTCTACTTAAGAAGCTTCTGCATGTCAAAAGAAATTGTCAACAGAGTGAAAAGACAACCCACAAATTTTGAAAAAATCCTAACTAATAAGCAATCAGACAGAGGTCTACTGTCTAGAATATATAAAGAACTAAGGTATAACAGGGCCCTCAAATTTAAAGACCCAATTCAGAAATGGGCATCTGAGATGAATACACACTTCTCAGAGGACGAAATTAAAGAAGCAAATAAATATATGAAAAAATGCCCCCATATCACTAGCCATTCATGAAATGCAAATAAAAAGAACACTGAGATACCATCTCACTCCAGAAAGAATGGATATTATAAGGAAATCAAGCAACAAGAAATGTTGGAGAGGTTGTGGGGAAAAGGGAACACTTCTCCACTGCTGGTGGGAATGTAGACTGGTACAACCATTGTGGAGGTCAGTGTGGAGACTCCTCAAAAGAGTAGGACTGGAAATCCCATTCAAGCCGGCTATCTCCCTACTGGGAATTTTCCCAAAGGAACTGAAAACATTATATCATAGTGATATATGTGTACCTATATTTATAGCAGCACAATGTGTGATAGAAAAGTCTTGGAAACAACCAAGATGTCTATCCCATGAGGAATGGTTGAAAAAGATGTGGTATTTTTATATAATGGAGTATTACTCAGCTGTTAAGAATGATAAGTTTGAAGCATTTATACTGAAGTGGATGCCACTTGAACATATACTCATAAGTGAAATAAACCAGACACACATGTGTAAATATTGTATAGTCTCCCTAGTATAACAAGCGAAAAGCAGAAATACAAATGGAAACATACAACAACTAAAATCAATTGAGTCCGATAAGGCAAAGTGAATGGCATATGCTGCAGGATACAAATGAGCTTTTCTTCTGGATGGTTAACAACCTAAGATCACAAGTCAGAGTTGGAAAAATAGAAGAGCCACAAGGCCAGCTAACATTTTGACCCTAGCCTTTCAAAGTCAGCGAAGACTCAGGACATAGGAGAACATGTACTGCAACATCATGAAACTCAGTTGAGCTCCAAATTTTCTGAACAAGGAGATTATGGAGCCACAGAGCAAAAAGATCGAAGTCGTATAGTATGCCTAGGGAGTCACATGAGGAGAAAACTTTCTCTCAGGCTCTCAAGGGGAGCAAACTGGTCAAGCATTGGCCGTGACTCATCCACATGGATGACATAGACAAAGGATCTACTTGTACCATTTACAAAGGTACAGGACTACAAGATAAACCCTGAGGGGACCTCATAAGAAACATAAAGTTGTTCCTTTTTCTATAGGGAAAAAGATACACTTTGTACATGTGTATCTTAGATTAGCTAGAAGTTGAAGAGGACCATACATATGTTGGTAGGGTTGTTTCTCTGTAGATTCCAGTTTTAGTTTCCTTGCTTCATGCAGACTCTAATCTCAGTCTGTGAAGTCCTGACATATCAGCATTTTGAAGAATAATACATCATATATGACAGTGGTCCCATAAGGTTGTATTGCCTAATGATGCTGTGGAAGTCCTAGTTTGTGTAAATACACTCATTCAGTGAGGTTTCCACAGTAAAGAAATTGTCCATAGCAGTTTTCAGAACATGCTGTTATTAAGACACACTTGAGCCGGGCGTGGTGGCGCATGCTTGTAATCCCAGCACTCGGGAGGCTGAGGCAGGAGGATTGTTGTGAGTTCGAGACCAGCCTGAGCTACAAAGTGAGCTTAAAGCCAGCCTGAACTGCATAGCAAGACCCTGTCTCAAAAAAGACAAAAAAAAAAAAAAAAAAAAAGACACACTTGACTATACTTGGTGTATGTTTTTCTCCCTCTCCTGGAGTCTAGAGAAAACTGTAAGAGAATTGAGCTGGGCCTGGTGGTACACACTTGTAGTCAAAGTACTTGTGAGGCTGAGGCAGGAGGATCGCTGTGAGTTTGAGCCCAGCGTGGGCTACAAAGTGAGTTCAAGGTCAGTCTGAACTGGGAGGTGAAGGAGGAGCAAGAAGAAACTTGAGACAAACATAGAATCATTTTGTCTCTTGCTCTTCTCTTAGGAATCAGAAAGGCCAGCTGTCCAACATTGGAAAGGAAGTATTTCACTTTAAGTCCATTTTTCCTTTTACTTATAGTAAGTGGGCACATCTGAAAGTAATTTGCTAGAAGTGGTGGACTGTCAACAATGTACTTCATTTGCTCACATTTGAGTAGTAGGAATCTCAGTTTGAGCACTGAGGTTTTGGGAGTTGAACCTGAGCCATGGCTAATGTATTTGTTTTTCATATGCTTTAATAAGCTGCTACAAAAGTAATAGCTTAGAAAAACAGAAATACATTCTCTTAAAATTCTGGAGGTCAGAAATAAAACAGAAGATCAGAAATCTTATAGGACTAAAATCACAATTTTGACCAGACCACTCTTTCTAGATATTCTGGACGGAATCTGTTCCTGTTTCTCAGTTTCGAGAGTCTGCCTACAGTTCTTGGTTCATTGTCACACTTCAACCTGTACTTCTGCTGTCCCGTAACATTCTCTTACAACACACTACTACGCTCTGTCAAAGCCTTTGGGTTCACAATGGATCTGCCCAGATAATCCCAGTCATTTCTTACCTCAGGGGCCTTAACCTTACCTGCAAAGTCCACTTGCCTTGTTAAGTGACACTTATCAGTCCTGAAGATTATAGCTTGGATCCTTTGGAGGAGTGGCTACCTAGCCTTCAGCAACATCTGGTGAGTAGTATTAGCAGTCCATAGGAATTTATTCACATTGTTATTTTGGAGTTTTAAATATACATGAAGAAAAAAAGTTTATGAATTGTCCACAAAACTGGATTAACATATGTAAAAGGTGGTATATAGAGAGAAAGTTTTTGCACAAAATAGAAGATAGGAGAGAAATATGACAACAGAGAAATAGAATAGAGAGATACTTAGCAGCAATAAATAGGAGGAAAGAAAGAGAGAGAGGAAGGGAAGGAGGGAAGGAGAGAAAGAGAGAGAGAGAGAGAATTATTTCAGGCAAATCAAAAATCAGCAGGGGAGTCCGGCAGCCTGAAGCAGACTGAAGTTTTCAACAGAAAGTTTTTAGTCAATGGCAGAATAGAATTCTTTCTTTTCTGAATACTTCAGCTTTTATTGTTTAAGTCTTCCACTAATTGTATAGGGCTCATTAAAACAATGCTATGTTCAAAATCTACCAAATGGAATCATAATCATATTTTTAATATACATGTTCAACAGCATCTAGATCCATGTTTGATCAAACAAATGGGTATCACAGACTACCGAACGTAACATTAATAACCGCAGAAAGCTGAGTGGCTGTCCTCCCACCCACTCACCTGCACAGAGGCATTTTCATAGGCAGATAGGTAGAAGATTCCTTAAAAACCTAAAATGTATTCTTACAGAATATGAGAAGGATTTATAATGAAGAGGATGAAATGACTGTAAAATCGTTTTCAGATCTCAAGCACTTGGAGGCCTTGGAAAAATTGAAATTTAAATATTGGTGTAGGCTCTTACATTCTTATAGTAAGAGCAGCCCCTTTTGTGCAGCTTTCTAAGAATCAACAGGCTTTGAGGACACCTGCCTTCAACCAGAACATAATACGCAGCTAATATTTTTGAGGATTTATTCCATGTTGTGAACTTTATAAATATTTTAAACAGACACAATTTATTGTTCAAAGACCAAAGAGAAACATAACCCCAAGAGATAAGTTATAATTGTCCTCTCTTTACAGGTGATAAACATAAACTTCAAGTAGGCAAAGTAAGTTAACCACAATATGAGAACCAAGTCCATGTATCTGTATCAAAATCTCATACTTGATGTTTATTATTCCCTCCAGCAGTGCCTATTTCTAACATTGTCTCTTATCTGCCTTGATCTCCCACAGTTGAATTTAATGCAGCCAAGTCTTCTTTACTGCTGAGCCAGGCATGATGTCTGGATGTCATTCCAGAACCTGAGACAAATTCTGTAATAACCGAGTCTCACCCATTACAATAGACATACTTTATTCTTTGATGCATTCAGATGGGAGAGTGGAATTAATGTTCAGGTAGCAAGAGAGAGGTGGTATGGGAGATTATTATTTACAAGTAGTTTCCAGACTCCTCTCATTGGAAGAGACATCCCCATGTTCCTTATATGCCAAGCTTCATCTTCTAGCTGCTTTTGATAAAAGAATACAGGTGAAAGTAGCAGTGTGGCTGTTCTGCAGTGAAATTATAAGAGGCAAACACTTTCCATGAGAACGCTTGAGTCTCCCCCAGGCCAGGGAAGTAACCACACACATGCAGCCTTGGCTCCCTCTGTTTAAGTCTTGAAATAAAAAATAAAAAAAAAAAAATCTGAATTCTAAATCCAAAATGAATGCCTAAATTTGGATTAATCTAGTTAAACCATCCTCAGAGACAAATCACAGGCACATGAAAGAAATCAATGTTCATATAAACCATCAGGTTTCAGGTTTGTATTTGAAGCAGGATCACCATAGAAGAACATGTTTAATTCTGGAAACATAAAATTTGTAGTAAATTAAACTAAAAATGATTAAGAAAAAAGGGAGTGATGACGAGTTAAGAGATTTCAAGGGGTAATAATTTTGAATTACTGCTTGATATAATGTAGAGCATATGTTGAAAGGAAAGAAGTTGCCCGGGGATTTATTGAACCAATTGTAATAATTCAAAATGTTTGAGCATTTTTTTCAAAAGCTAAGTCTGCTAATAATAATGGGTAGTAACAACATAGTTAGATAAGTGATGAAGGAAAGGCAGTACAAATTTCTATAATGGATCAGTAGGAAAATTTAAAAATATAAAGTGCCACATAATGCACATCCTAAAAATTTGGCTTGTCATAAAATACATTAATCTCTCCATCACCCAACTAAGTAGGCACTCATTAAGTGGGTAGGAACTTACTTCAAAAGTGCAGATATAAGTTATAAATGCGATTAAAAATAGACATGACTTCTAACACTGCAAACTTTTTTCTCTGTAATGAATGAAAGGTGAAGGATGAGCGAGAAACAAGTAAAATAGTAGCATAAGTAAAGAAAAAAATCAACATTTGTATGTTGAAAAGAAATAAAATGCACTTAGTGATGCCTATTTTGTGGCATATAAAATAAATATGTAAATTCCCAGAAATCACTGGAGGCTTTTGGAGGAAGTCAACAGTGCATTGAGATATGAACACCCAGAAATTAACGGAGCAAAAGGAAGTTGAAAAATCCTTCTACAACAAGAAATGTCTTGCACAAAGATATTTTTATAGAAGAAAATTTTTTAAAATTGTTTCTGTCTACAGTATCTAAAGAAAGAATTCAGGGAAATATATCAGAAATAGAGTGAATATTATATAATGGTAAAGTAAGCCTCAAACTGCATGTGCAAAAACTAATAGAATGGAAAGATAAATTGATACATCTATTAGTATAGTGAAAGAAAGACTTCGATATCTGATTATCAAAAAATAGACAGATCCACTAGGTGTGTAGAAAGAACATAATTGAGCTTAATATCAGTATTTCATAACTGGGCATAATGAGCACCTACATACTACTTTATTCAAGGATAGATTACATAGCCTCTCAACTTGACCAAGAATATTTAAAAGAAGTCATAGTCTAGGGTGTAACAGATACCCTGATCAACTTAAAAGACCAAGAAGCAACAGGACAAAAGTAATTGAAATACCATCTACAGAACAATAATAGAACAATTCCAGAATAAAAGTGCAGCTTAAATAGCACAACTCAAAATAACACTTGAATCAGAAGTAAATCTTTGTGAGATGCAACAAATACAGAACTTGGAGGGAAGCATATATCATTGAGTCCACACATCATGAAAGGAAGAAAAGTGTAAAATTTATCAACTAAATTTTTACATTAAAAAATCCTGCAGAAAAGTATATAAATGAAGTATAAAAAGTAAAGTCATTATTAATATGCTGAGCTGTAAAAGGCTCAAGTCAACAACTTATGACATTGCTAGTCCTACGGATAACCCGCTACTATTATAGACCACCGGTCTATATTGTAATATTTTGTTGAATTCAGGCATCTATAATATTTAAATGTGTTATGGTTTGTGTCTAGGTGGCCCCTCAAAGCCTCATGCAGTCTTTGGGCAGCTTCTGCAGTTTGTGATTGATTACTGTGGATGTGGCTGATACTCCTGCCATAAGGCAGGTAATTTGCATTACAATGTAAGGAGAGAAGAGAAGTTAGCTGCTTGAGCTGCTGCCACCTCTGCCTTGTGCTCTTGCTCCTTACTGCCACCATGGAAGGTTGTTCTCTGCCTTGTGCTTCTCTACCTTGGAGGAACCTGAGTATGGACTGAAACCTCCAGTAACTGTGAGCTAAATAAACCTTTCCGTCCTTCAATTTGAGTGTTTGGTATTTGTCTCAGCAACGAGAGAAGAGTAACTAAAACAAAATGACAATGGAATACCCTTCTATGAGAAAACTAAACAAAAGTAAAAGACATAGATGAAGGACCATTGTTGATCTCTATATACAAAATAGTTAGGATGGCTATACAGCTACTTTCTCTTAATTAATTGAGAACAAAGATTTGTACTAATAGTGTTTGGACAGGACATCATGTCTACATCTTGTACTGTGAATAACCACTATGAATACAACAATATGCAATGTATTCATTATTAAAATTGTCCTACCAATTGGTTTTGAAACTGTCTCATTGCTATTGTTTCTCAATAAAATTATTCAAGAAAATAGAAAAGATATATTCGCATGGGAAGCACTTGAAAGAATCAATAACTGGGAACAACTCTTCTCGACGAGCTTCTGCACATCAAAAGAAATTGTCAACAAAGTGAAAAGACAACCCACAAATTTTGAAAAAATCCTAACTAATAAGCAATCAGACAGAGGTCTACTGTCTAGAATATATAAAGAACTAAGATATAACAGGGTCCTCAAATTTAAAGACCCAATTCAGAAATGGGCATCTGAAATGAATACACACTTCTCAGAGGACAAAATTGAGAAGCAAATAAATATATGAAAAAATGCTCCACGTCACTAGCCATTCGTGAAACGCCAATAAAAGCAACACTGAGATACAATCTCACTCCAGAAAGAATGGCTACCATAAGGAAATTAACAAACAAGAAATGTTGGAGAGGTTGTGGGGAAAAGGGAACACTTCTCCACTGCTGGTGGGAATGTAGACTGGTACAACCATTGTGGAGATCAGTGTGGAGACTCCTCAAAATAGTAGGACTGGAAATCCCATTCAAGCCAGCTATCTTTCTACTTGGAATTTTCCCAAAGGAACTGAAAACATTATATCATAGTGATATATGTGTACCTATATTTATAGCAGCACAATGTGTGATAGCAAAATCTTGGAAACAACCAAGGTGTCCATCACATGAGGAATGGTTGAAAAAGATGTGGTATTTCTATACAATGGAATATTATTCAGCTATAAAGAATGATAAGCTTGAAGCATTTATATTAAAGTGAATGCCACTTGAACATATACTCATAAGTGAAATAAACAAGACACACATGTGTAAATATCATATAGTCTCCCTAGTATAAGAAGTAAAAAGAAGAAATACAAATAGAAATGTACAACAACTAAAAACAACTGAGTCAGATAAGACAAAGTGAATGGCATATGCTGCAGGGCATTAGTCAGCTTTTCTTCTGGATGGTTAACAACCTAAGTTCACAGATCAAAATTGAAGAAATAGAAGAGCCACAAGGCCAGCCATCATTTTGGCCCTAGCCTTTCAAGGTCAGCGAAGACTGAGAACATAGGAGAACCTGTACTGCAACATCATGAAACTCAGTTGAGCCCCAAATTTTCTGAACAAGGAGATTATGGAGTCACAGAGGACAGAGATCGAAGTTCTATAGTGTGCAGAGGGAGAGTCACATGGAGAGAAAACTTTCTCTCAGGCTCTCACAGAGAGCAAACTTGTCAAGCATTAGCTGTGACTCATCCACATGGATGACACAAAGGATCTACAGAATAAGGTACAGGATTACAAGGAATACCGTGAGGGGACTTCACTGACCTCATCAGAAACAAAAACTACATGGTTTGATATATAGGTCTTGCTCTAGCTAAGTCTTAACCATCTAGCAGAAAAGTATAAAAATGAGGTATACAACGTGGGGCCATAATAATAAGTTGAGCTGTAAATGGCTATGGTCGACAACTTCTTCAGATAACTCACTTTTAATGTGGAATGCTGGACTGTGTTAGATTGTATCGTCGAGTTCAGGCACCTAAATTGGTTGAACGAAAATGGAGTGCCCATCTTTGACAGGTGTAGACAGAGGAAGGGGTTTGGAAAGGAAGAATCATGATGTGTGTGAATGGACAGTACAGTTGGGATAGATACGCCATGCTTCTACATAATTCTATGAGAGGCAAGATTTGTACTAATGGTGGTTGGACAGGCTATTATGTCGGCTTCTAGTACTATGGATAACCACTAGGAAAATAACAAGGTAGAAAGTATTAGTTACTGAATCTTTGATATAATTCAGGTATAAAAAATAAGATATGTAAACAGCTACACTCTTAATTTACTGATAAGAGACACATGCTATAATAATGTCCGTAAGTATAATATCAGGTATGCACCTTGTACGATACCAAAATATTATGAAAACTGTTTGCAATGTATTAATTTATCTAATCCATCTTGTCAAGTGTCTTAAAACTGTCTCATTGATGTTAGTACTTCAATAAAATAATAGATAAATAAATAAATAAATATTATAAAGCTAATAAAAAGAAAATAGAAAAGATGAGTAATTAAATTAAAAATAATCCAAAGAAAATAATAAGAAAAAAATTAAACCAGGGGCCACAGAAATAGCTCAACAGTCTAAGCACCTCCCTACACAAGCGCAAGCACTGATGTTCTATCCCTGGTACTACATGCCACACAGACCCCATCCTGGGCTCACTGAGCTGGCCACCAAGACCAGATGCAATGGTGCACACATGTAATCCCAGCACTGGGGAGGTTGAAACGGATGGATCACTCCTGGTCCGACCTGTGTATTTAGAACCTGCACCAAATACACACACACACACACACACACACACACACACACACACACACATACACACACAAATTAAACCAGAAGTCAAACAAATAAAAAAAGTATAATCACTAGAGAAAGTCAACGAAATAAAAATCTGGATATTTAAAAAGTTCAATGATATGCAATAGCTTTCTATTTAAGCAGGTAATGGAGATAATAACTTCTAATATGAAAATAACTTCTAAATGAAACAGGAGACGTCACCATGGATCTTATGGACATCAAAAAGTTAATAAAGGAAGACAATGTACAACCCCATGTAAAATATCTGCATTTCTGCAGTACCAAAATCAAATAAAGACATTTCAAGATGGCAAACGTAAAGGCTGATATCTCTCATGATAGGTAAGTACAAAAATCCTCAGTATAACATTAATAATCCAAGCATAAAAATGTGTAAAATTGTGATTCACGGACAAATCAAGTTGATGTCAGGTATTCACCCATCCCGTTAACAGGCTAATGAAAAACCACAATGTCCTATTAGTAGATACCAATGTCATAAGTGTGACAAAGGCAACAGCCCTCAATAACCAAGCTCTCAGGAGACAAGGAAAATTAGTGACTAGCTTGCATCGCTACCCCTGAAATCACACTTAATGTTCATCTACTCAATGTTTGCCATTAAGATCAAGAAAAACATAAGAATCTCCTATCTTTTCTCTCCTTTTTATTATTGTAGTATGACCTCACAAATGTAAAGTGACAAGAAAAGAAATAAAGGCACTACATAGTGGAGAGGAAAAAATAAAACTTTTTTATTTATGCATATTGTACTTGTTGATGATATAAAGCCAAAGAATTGGCAAAAGAAGGGTAAAAAACACTCCTGGAATTAGTAAGTGTAAGCATTTTGCTATATACCAGTGGTATAGAAGTAGAATTTGAAATTTAATACACAATTATGTTTATATTATTTATAATATATAACATTTTTATTAGAACCTCTCCAAAGTAATCCTTGGGTAGCAACATATATTCTGACACTGTATCTATAAACAGATTCTGTCAAATATTCATACATCAGAAAAAAATATGTATACATATTTTAATACTAAATTTATTGAAACATGAAATGGATACATTACTTTTGGCATCTACAATTACAAGAGGTAGTCCAAGTGATAGCAATTAGCTTCCAGACATCTAAGTATGGCAAACTGCTCAAGCTTATATACACTGTTTGAGGTAATAGATGGATATATAGATAGATAGAAAATAGATGGACAGATAGATAAACAGAGATAGAGGTACTATGTGCACTAAATGAAGAGGTACCATTTTTTATATTGGAACACTCAATATTGTCAAGATGTCAGATGTCCATTTGATCTGTACTGAATGGAATTCCAATGAGAATGCCAGCAAGTTGTTTTATAGACACCTCTAGACTGACTCTAAATTTTATGTGGAGAGGCAAGAAATTCTACATTAGTCAGTGTAACACTGAAAGTAAAGTGGAAATCTGAGAACCGACATCATTGAATTTCAAGACTTAATATAGAAATGCAGGGGCCAGGGAGATGGCTTAGTAGAATAAGTGCTTCCATGGCAAGCACAAGGGCCTGAGTTCAACCCCTGGTTCTGCCACAGAGAGAGAGAGAGAGAGACAGAGAGAGACAGAGAGACAGAGAGAGAGAGAGAGAGATATGCAGTAACCAAGATTGGTTTATGGATTCTAAGAGAGACTCTACAAATAGACTCACATAAATATAGTTGATGAATCTTGAAAATGAACAAGGAAAGGCAATGGAGAATAGATCATCTTTTCAAAAGATAGTGCCAGGACATTTGCAACATACAAAAATGTTTAAATTACTCTAAGTATAAAGATTGTACTCTTCACAAAAATTAACCAAAAATGAATCACATTTTTTTCTGTAAT